>VZSZ01010267.1:2477326-2529057 GCA_013398815.1 Ibidorhyncha struthersii
CCAGCGACACGCTCCAGGCACAGGTGGCCTCCTAACGTGGCGCCATAGGCTAACACCGCTCTGCAAAGAGGCATAAGAGTGAATTCCTCACCTGTAGGTTGGCTCTCGTTTCCAGAGCAAACGGCTCTTCACCACCCAGTCACGGCCTTGTGGTCTGGCACGGTTCTGACGATCGGCCTTCATCAGTGGGTTGGCGTTTCTCTCAGGTTTCTGCAGCGGTGTAACCTACAGGCAGGTGTGAGAGGAGAGAGGTGAGCAGGCACTGCTGGGACTCCAATTAGAGAGATGGAGTTGATTGTGACACCTGGCAGAGGCAGCTGGGCTTCACCCTGTCACAAATATCCAGAGCTGTGTTTTGGGTTTGGTTTTCTTCTTTAAGAACTGGGACCTCTCACACACACATGGAGAAAAGGAGGCTGAGACCTTATGGCTCTCTAAAACTACTCGAAAGGAGGTTGTAGCGAGGTGGGGATCGGTCTCTTCTCCCAAGGAACAAGTGAATAGGACAAGAGGAAATGGCCTCAAGTTGTACCAAGGGAGGTTTAGGATAGATATTAGGAAAAATTTCTTGACAGAAAGGGTTGTCAAGCATTGGAATAGGTAGTCCAGGGAAATGGTTGAATCACCATCCCTGGAGGTACTTAAAAGACAGGTAGATGTGGCACTTAGGGACATGGTTTAATGGTGGTTTTAGCAGTTTTAGGTTAATGGTTGGACTTGATGATTTTAAAGGACCCTCCCAAGCTAGACAATTCTATTAAATATATATCTGCTGGTACTTACAGATATGACAGCTTAAGAGAACGGGTATTCTCACCAGAAACAATACCTAAACACACTTCAGTGCTACGTAACACTTTCCATGAGCACTGTGTTTTCTCAAACGTCACTCAGATTTATCATCGTTACTTTTGTATTGCAGGAATGGGTGAATCCAGATTTAGATTCACTTTTGAAACCACATAATTCTTCACTTTTGGGGATCATTTGAGGGAACTCGGATGAAATGCCAGAAATTTAGCAACCCTAAGAGAACCCAAACATAGCATTGTTTTTGTCTAAAGAGTAACGTCCTATATATTCTTACAACATACCCAGCAGGGGCATTGTTTTCTGACTAATACCGCGTGCAATCTAGTTTGAACAGAGAGAATGAAGTTACACTTTAGCAGGCTGCTGACATCATACCAGTACTCTTTTTCATAAAACTGCAACATCCAACATTGAACTTTTTCTAGAAAGCTGGTTAATTTTGGTTGGGATTTCAGCCCACGTCATACATATTGTTGCTGTCTAAACTGAAGTAGTGTTGTAGTTGGAGAAGGGATTTGGTTACATCTGATTATGCAGTTAAAAGCAAGTACAAAGGCTTGTGAGGCAAGCAGAGGGAAAAAGAAAAAAAAAAAAAGAAAGAAATGCTATATTTAGAGACATATTTTAAAATTGTGCTGCTAATATTAATAATTAGACCACTAGAGAGTAACAACCTCTTTCTCTTAGTATTCATCCAGAGACATTAACAGATGTTTAAATAGTAAAAGTATTAAAAGCTTCTAGTATTAGAAAAATGTTGCATTGGTGTCAGTTGGAATGAATGAAAAAATGTCCAGAATTTTAGTTACAACATGACAAAGAACAGATCATCATAAAAGTTTGTGTATTGTTTCAGATCAGTTGGATTTCTGCCAGTCCATAGGCAGATGTCTAAGGAAAAATAAAAAAAAAAAACAAACCAGGGCTAGCTGAACATCAGGCTACCTTTGACTACTTCTACCCTTATATTATATTACACACAACAATGCCATTTTGTATTTAGTATCTACAGAGTCATATGGTAGATATCATAAAGTTTTTTAAAAAAAATCTTAACAAAGGTAATGTATATTCTCACCAACACACACCTATGTACACAAATATGTATATAGTGCTACAATATGTCTATAATGCTCCACGATATCATTCAATATGACCAACTGCTTCAGTAAATTAGATTAGGCGGTAGCTTTGACAAGAAAAACAAAAGGAAGAGAAAATCCAACAACATGCTTAGAAGAATGACTTTGGCAATGAAAACAGACACAGGTTTTACACCTAGATTGATAGCCTGGGCACTATTAATTTAGTAAAAGATAAAAAGAATGAAAATGGAATATCTAAATTTACATAGGTAAGAATTCTAACACCTCAAAAACAAATACATTGAACAGAACGGAATTAAGTTGTCTGAGGCAACTGCTTCAGTTTTAAGGGTACGAACAAAATTTAACTATTCTTTTAAGTAAGATGCAGCTCCAAAGCTTCTGTACGTATAATTGAACAAATTTAATATTTTTCTTGAATAGAGGCCAATCTATCTTAATATATTATCAGATTAAAATACTAGCATCATTTTCCCTGTCTCTGACCTTCTCCAAGGGCTATGAATATTTTAAAATCATTTTCCACTTTATGAACACTTCAGTATTTGTCTCCTCAAAAAAAAAGGAATATAGGGGTGCTTCATTTTGAACCTTAAAAGAGCACATTTAACTTCATGTAAAAGAAATCCTACAGCATAATTTGCAGTGTATTTATGTGTTTTGTTTTTAAACTCTTGAAGTACACCAGACTAATTATTTTCATTTATAAATTTCATCCATTATTATTCCAACATGAAATGCAATTACCTGCATGTCATTAAGTTTAAGCAAAATAGGAAAGACGCTATAGCATTGGGCAAAACAGATGCCAGTCTCTCCTTTTGTAGTGTAATGGGTGTTGTGAGGTTAATCGGATATTCACAACTGCCTGGCCACCTGTACTAGTATTTTTTTTTTTTTAATTTAAATTAATCAGCCATTGACCATAAGGCCTTATAAATGGGCTTCACGCGGTGTTGGTGTTGGTATTTGTCCTTTGGTTCATACTGGGGAGAATAAATTCAGCCTTGTTGAGTGTAAAGCTGACAACTGCTACTAGAGCAGACATGTACATTACAGCTCTGCTCTATTTTGTCCTAGCTGCAGTTGCAAGGAGGATGAGGTGTGAACGGTCCAAATGAATCAAATCGAACAGCACAAAGATGAAAGACATCACATCATGCTGAATCTATGTTGATCACTAGTCAATGGCAAGAATGGAGCCCTGTAAGTTTCAACATAACCCTGTTTTGTATTTGGTACATGTACAGCATAGGTGCATATAGCCTCCTGTTTGTCACGAGCAAAATTCACTGCAGAACACACCTAAGCCAGTCAGCATCGTCTTCAGCTGAAGATGCAGCATACACTATTGAAAGAAATTTTCTTGCTGACATACCTAAATCATTTCTAAAGTGACCAAATGAACCAGTGAATACATACTTGTTACAATTGCTGCAGATACACCAGGGACTGCTGGCGTAGCTGTCAGCAACTTGGGAGCATGAAGAAGTCAACCGTGCAACATAACTACACTGACAGAACTTCTCAGTGCTGACCGAGTCTCAGACTCGTGAACCTCTAGTACCCAGGCACAAAGCATTTCCAGGACTCCCTCCACACACACAAGCAGCCACCAGATAGCATAGAACAGGTGAATAGCTTTCTGCTTTCTTGGGGGTTGGACTAAATGATCTCCAGAGGTCCCTTCCAACCCTGACCATTCTGTGATTCTGTGAATAGAGGCTCTGTTGAACAAAATACAGGAAAATCTTTTGTCAGCCTGTTTCCAGCCCATTTTCCCAGAGACTGAGAAGTACGCCTTGGTGTGCACCTTCCAAAAGCACTCTTATCGGCAGGTTTTTAGTCTCTGTATCACGATCCACATTGACCCCTTGATTTCTTCTCAGAAGGTCACTGCCAAACAAAAAGTATCTGCACTAAATATTTCAGCAGGCAGTGTCTATCCTGTACAGTTAAATCACCACCCTTCCCCACACTTACTGGCTTGCTTTTTTCAAGTTCCCCACTCCTAAGCAACAGAAACACCTGCCCAGGTAATTTTCTTTGCTTTGTTTTCAAGTATTTTTTTCTTGGCACTTGCACTAAAAGAAGTGCAATTGAGGGGAGGGTGAAAATCAATCCAGGAATGTTTGTGCTCACAGAAACAACCAACTTCATTGCCAAAATGCTGTCTAGGTGGCTTAACTGAACTGAGGGGTGGCACTCATGCTCTAAAACAATGTCTGAGAAACCGGGTTGTGTGCACAACTCAGACAAAAGATCACAGGCAGAAACCACAGTCACCCAGAGAAAACACAAATGACTCAGAGTTAGCCCAGATTAATGACAACACTGTCGTTATTCAACAGAGTTGACCTACCACAGCCAGCCTAAACAGCAGTAGATGTTGTTCCAAAAATAGGAGGAAAGTAGCTTTGATAAGTACACAAGATAAGTTAGTTATTAGTCCTATAATTAAGAATAGACACGCTAAAGGTCCTGCAAGGTTTCAAATATCCATTTTCTCTTTAGCCAGAGTCCTAGAAAATGGACTGTAAAGAGGATCCAGTGTGGAGCAGATTCTGAATATGAAAACACAGGCAGGTTTTACCTTGTGTTGTGAACTGGAATTAATCCAGAGTATTAAAAAACACTTGAAATGACAGCACAAAATTATGCATAAAGAGTGAAATCTTAAAACCACCCATATGTGTGAAATCTCAGCGAGTCCTTTCCTCTTCCTAAGGGAACGCTGAGTTTGTAAGGAAAAATGAAAGTGGACAAGATTCATGTTTTCAGCTCTACTGTGTATAATGCCCTTGATTCTAACCATAAAAGCACACTGGCATGTACATGAGCATATTCACCTTTTGAGATACATAAAATACATTTCAGTTAACACAACGAGGAGTTCTAAGGGTAGAATAAAGGACTTTTCAAACTTGACACCAGTCACTGAACAAGCCTCAAATACAGTGATTATTTTCTTTTTTTCAGGGGGTGGGGGGTGTTTGGTTTGGGTTTTTAATTCCACTTTTAAGCTAAAAGTTGCTTGTACCATGCCAGCATAGGGACTTCAGAAAAGTCTTAGAGGTAAGTTTCATCATTCTTTCCCAGTTGCTACTATAATTTGCAGTGTTTCTGCTTTTATCTTCTCCATTGCCATGTTAATTATTTTATGTATACAATGTTAATGTTTTGCTTCCTAGTGTTATTGAGGTAACCTCACTTTTGTTTTGCATTCTTAACTTGCTGCACATACTTCAACTGCTATTTACAAAATAGCAAAATATATGGAGAGAAATACATAGTGACAACTGGGTTCCATTTTTATTGGCCTAATTCTTTTAAGAAAAATGCTTTGATAGTTTTAGCATTCAGTCCAGCATTCGTTTTAACTGAACCAGTGGGGTGACTTGTTGGGGATCAAAAAAGAAACCTGAGGAATATACCCCAAGTAACGTAATTTATTCTGAAATAATGTATTAAATAAAAACCACATTTTGGTGGTAACTTTAACCAAATAATACAGTAGATAAACAATAATGAAACACAAGAAACAAAATTATGAGGCATAACATACAATTTGAACCATTGTAAATTTAACACAGACAAGTACTAATTGTTCTAATTTTGATATTCTTAATTCCTTCTTTCATTGTCTTCTTAAATAAAGGTACCTTTAATGTTTATACAGTAGGTCATATACATGTTATCTTGCAAACTATTTCAACCTGACATAACAGAGGATGCCCTTCATACATACTGCTTTCCTGTAGTTTTGCTTTTTACTTTCTTAATTACTTGGTCATAGATCGAGTTAGTTATGCTTAAGTTAATATGGAGCTATAAAGTTTTCTGTGGCCTGTCCTAGGGCATATCCAAAGCCTGCACAATGCCAAGCAGTTGAAAAATCTCACCACTCCTCAAAGAGCAAACACTGAGCTATAATTCATTTGTGGTCTAGCACAGAGAAACTGAACGTGTTGACCCACTGTTTCTATGTTGCTCCATAGATGCTTGTTTATAACTACATGGAACACTAAGGAGAAACACAAGGGCATCCAGGAGCCTTCAGATTTGAAGCCTAATGGTGTCAGGAACTATTTACATACCTTCCTTGGAAGAGAAAGAGGCATTTTCAGAAGAAAGCTTTTATGTAGTCATGGAAGCTGCTGTGCCCCAAATGAAATTCTGTGGCAGGAATCCACACGTGGTGACAAACAAAGTTACAAGAGTTGCTTGTCTGGAGTTACAATACTTGTTGCAACATCATACCATAAGCACGTTATGATACTCACTCCACCCAAGGAACAGTTAATAAAGGGTCATACTTAATAAGTTAACATGTCACATTCTAAGAAACAAAAAGACTTAAAGACAAAAATAATCTTCAAGATTCCAAAAGTAAACATGGCAGCCACTGAGGTATCCAGCAGCTTAGAACGAAAGTGTGTTCTCCAGAAGAAAGGATGGCTTTTCATAGCTAATCCCTTGTTTACATGGTGTAGTATCATCCCTAAAGGTTTTCAGGACTTCACATTTCTTTCCTCCCTCCTCCTGCTCCTCAGGCAGTTGGACTGAAATTAGAGGCATATGGTTTGGGTTTTTTTTTTTAATCCTTTTAAGAGTTCCTTGCATCCTTAAGTATTAGAATATTAGCTGTTGCAGTATCCATAGCAGTACCAGAATTTGATCTGGCAGCTGACAGATCTGAGAAAGGGTGGTGTTCATAACATCTCCCTCTTCCCAGTTTGTAGATTCAGTGGTCCACAAAACACTTCTGCACTGCAGATTAATCAAGTTTGCAGCTACTGTTTCAAAAACTTCCTTCCTGGATCTACATATCTCCTTTCCAACTCCATCCACTTTCTCTTAACCTGGTAAAATCAGGAGCAGCACTTTAAAAACAATCTTTGGCTTACCTGGATTTTACCCCATTTGCAGGACACTTACAATATTGTCAGACTATTTCCTCTTTGTTCATGTATATCTGCACATTTCCAGTGTGCAAACAACATTTAGCTTTGACCAGGTATGCAAAGATTTCAGTCAGATATTTCCCTGGAATTTGCCAAGCCCATTTCTCTGACTAGGTACAAGGTCATTAACTTTGTATGGGATCATTGTTCTTTTTTCATTGTAAATGACTTTTTAGACCTTCTACATTGCAGTATCTGGACCAGGATGGAAAAAGGGGTTTACACTTTCTTATTTTGCATTGAAGTTTTCAGGAACCAAAAGTTTCGGCTTGTCTAGTGACAGAATTTGAGGAATACATGGGATGAGGAATAGCATACACGCTTCTCAGGAATTTTTGCTCTTTTCTCAGTTGTACAGAGCTCAGCCTAAAAATTTATTTATTTAACTATTCCATTCCCCAAAGAAACCAACTAATATATATGGAAAAAATCCTCCCCTTCCTTAAAGCCAATAGCAGCAACTATGGTATACAATGCTGACAAGCTAAATATGAAGCCGTATTGCTTTAGTCCATGCAACATGCTAGAGCACGCAGGCACAATGACTCTTCTGTTGTTTCTAAAAACAAATCCAAGGAGTGTAATACTCTTAGAAGAAAGCTTTAGAAAAAGAAGCAGCAAATTAACTAGCAGAGCTTAGTAAGAGCTGTGTACATGCCTTTAAAGTCTGTCCTGCTTTAGGGACAATGGCACCCTTGCTACTAGTAATCACCAGGCACAGTGACTCTAAGTACCTGGATCAAATTTTGTTGACATGGAGTCAACTTAAACCATATGTTATACTACCAAGTAAAAACTCAGTCTCTTAGATCTAAGACAATCTACTTTCCTAGACAACTAAATGTGCCTTTTGTAAATATGACAATAATCCCCATCTACTCAGTGTCTCAGTTTTTTTTTCCAGTTCTAACAGTGTTTGTTTGTCTGTATTTTCTACTGATCTGAAAAACTAAGTTAATATTTCCCTAATGCATTTTGCTTTGCTGAGAAAAATTCCTTTCAGAGCTATTTTTAAAGACTGCTTTCTTTTTCTGTGGCTTGTTGGTTTTTCTACACTGATGCTTTCAGAGCTTTCTGAATTTACTAAACATTTCAGCCTAAAAAATTATTTCCCCACCAAGTCTCTCTTCTAATCAATGCACAGTTGGCTTTTTGTTTTTTTTTTCTGTATACCAATACAGACTTCATGTATTGTGTCAAGGTCATGCAAAGCAGTAAATGGTAAGATTAGTTTTTAACTTATGTCTCTTTCATCGCTTACACGTACAGCGTAGTTACTGTCAAAGTTTCTTTCTCAGACATTTGAAGTTTTGGAAGTTAGCTCAAGGATTTCAGAATTAAAAATTTTCTCCTTCCCCTTTTAAAATGTTAAAATACATACGTGTGTTTGCATTTCTATTCCCAAGCTGACTGCATATTAGTTGTTCACCCCTGTTGTTTCAGAGGGTTTTAAACTGAGGTTTAAAAAAGTTCTTAAGACAAAATTTTAAGTGAATTAACCAAATTAAGCTAGTAATTTAGGTTTCAAAGTGATGTATTAAGAAATTACCACTTAATTAATCTACATTGTATGGACCTAAAAGAAGCACAATATAATTTGACTGTAGTAGATTTTTGCTGCTATCTCATATGAAAACTTCACATAAGCAATGTAGGAAAGAAGTCTGAAGAGCTAGAAGAAAATGGTTGAAAATATTGAGCAGCAGTAACTCACTTAGAATAGCAGGCTCTGCCCCGAGCCCTGTAGTATTTACATTTTTACCTTGACAAATTGGTGGTGTGAGCCGATAACAGGTTGCAGTTCAATAGTGAAAAGATCTAATCACTACAAAACATAAGCAAAAGGGATAGAGAATATAACTGCATAGGTAGCAATGCTTCAGAAAAAGTACTGGAAGCAATAGTGGGTCTTAAGCTGAACTTGAGCCAAAGTTGTTATGCTGGTGTGAAGATATAATATATACTCTTATTTATACACTTCAGCATGAAAGACTGGCAAGACAAAAGTCATCTTCAGTATTGGTTCAGCCTCAGCTGCCTCATTTTGAGGCATCACATTTCTGGAAAAAAAGTGAAACGGCAGACAAAGTTCTAGCATGTTTTTGTTAAGAAAAATCATGTCAAGTATATCTATTTTCTTTCTGTAGCAGTTAGAGGCTTTATAGACAAAGGAGAAGTAAAGTCCAGTTGATTGTCCGTAGACATTGATCAAAAGTCTAGTAGATATGGCCTCAGAAGAAAGACTGAAGATATTTTTTAGTTCAGAGAACAGAAAACTTCTGGATATGTAATAGTAGTCTTCAAATACATTAACACTACTTTAAAGAAAACTAGAAAAAAAACTTTCTTTCAGTCAAGGCTAAAATTGAAAATACTTTCTAAATTGAAAATTTAGATTTTGATATTGAAAATACTTTCTAAATGAGTAAAGTAGTTGCACAGACTGCCTAGCAAGGTCACTTGGCTTTCATCAACAGGGGTCTTTGAGAATAGGATAGGCAAGTGTATGAAGTGACACAGGCACAGCTGGTGCTTGACATAGCCCTACACCAAGCTCTTTTCTAGTCCTATTTCTTGTGACTGTATGAGTTTTAAGGCGAGATGCATTAAAAGTGATGGCAGACTGATACATGAAGTATCAGTACATAGAGAAAAAAATTTGAGGTAGCTTTCTGATATCCAACAAGGACCTCAGATCCCAGCTTTCTACCTTTTCTGATTTGACATTGTTGCTTTTTCTAACCCCTCCCCTGTTGTTGGTGTCAGTTAGACAGCTTTAACTGGAAAATAATTTAAGACTTCAGCCTTCATAGCTCTGGCAGTTTGTTCAGGTTCAAAGGGCTATTCAATAGGCTGATGTAAGAAAAGCCTGTTGAGGGTTATTACATTCATAGAAGCTGTGTCTAGCTAAGAAAGTCTCCATGCCTCACATACTTGGAGGCTAGACAAGTACCCAGGGGCAACACCATGCACACCTGACCCAGTCATATGATTTCTCCTAGACACCTGCTGTTGGATACTGCCATGGAGCAACCTCTGGTATACTCGCATATCATGCTCTGATATAAAATAGCCCAGGAAAACATGAACTTAAGGAATCTTGGAAATTCAGAAGTTAGAGCACAGATCTCCAAAATAGTTATTTTAAAACATTTAGTGTACACCATTTTCAGTATTTTCTTCAGTGACAGGAGCTGACAGAATTACTTTATGCAGTAGCAGATGAACTCCCGGGCCACGTTCTTACACATTCTGAAAGTGTCTTCCTCAGCTCAGTGATATCCTATTTCAGCTTGAGAGTAACTCCCTAAACTGATTTCACCCACCATGTTTTTCCTGTCAGCCCCTTCCGGATCAGCTCGCTATTCCCCCCTCCACCTTCATTAATGGAAAATGGCTTTCCAGATCCAGCTTCTCCCTGGTGAGCTAGGTTCTTCAATCGTAACCATTCACATACATGCTCCCTTACATAAAGGCCATACCTTCTCAGGCCCCGTTTCCCATTAGGCCTGCACTGAGTTGATCATATGCTCCTTCTGGGGTAAGTAAGTCTTAAACTTACCTATTTCCTCTCCTACTTGCAACCTAATCTTGAGAGGAATCTTCATTTAACACAAGCTTTGTCACCAAGCTGATTCCTACTCTGTGCAGCTATTTTTATTTGTTGGAAAAACATAGAAATTAGGCTCCTTTTCAGTACCTGGTCTGTGCCTACCATTTAACTCATCACATTTGAGAGTCCAACCACACAATAAATTCTTCATAAAACCTTGAAAGAGCTTTAATGTGGTGAAGTATTTTTCCACCATTCCTGAACAGGACATGGAAACTGGAACACCATATTACATTTTCCTGTAGCATGAAGACAGCTGACTACTGTACTATGAACTTACAGTGGTTTGTTAATATTATTATAGCGGATGGATGACAACTCTCATTACTGACCTCTACCTTTCATGTCTGCCATGTGGTGTCGGATATTCATATTTTCACTTCTCCATGAACCTTTAGCACTCCACTACGTAGGGTATCATAAGGCTGCTACACAGAATGCTTTTAAATCCTCAGAGAATGGCTACATGCACGCAGAATATATTTCTCAGAACTGCCAGCTACAGAAAATTCATTTTGGCACTCCAAGCACATTTTCAAAATCTGTCCTCTCCTTTGCTCAGAGACTTGTCTCAGGTCATCTTTCACTTAATTATTATGCTCTTTGGCCTCACTGTCTTCCTCCCACTCTCAGAAAAACAGCACTTGAGTTACCTTCTTTTCAACAGCATGAATGTACAGTAGCTTCTACCATTCAGTATTCTGTTAAACTGTGCCTGAACCACCAGTGGAGGGCTTAAAACATCTGATTATCCACACTACATACTTGTTTCTTCTTGAACAGTGAGCTGGAGCAATTTAAATTCACTTGGTCAGGAAACCTGGTCACAGAAGAGAACAGTTTGCTCTAAGGCCTACAGGAAATGGGAAAACAAATAGATCTACAACACTTAGTTGGGAAGCTAAGCTTAGTTCCTGAGTCCACCTAAGAGGCAATACTGACATAGCTTTAACCATCTTAGACCAGATCCCATGTTCAAGTATTACCTTCTTGCGCTGCAGACTGCATACCTACTACTTTCCCTTCTGACCCCTTTTCCAGCCTCTTTACTTACATCTTGTCTTCATTCCTGCTTCGTTTTGGCATTTCTAGTATTCCTTTCTGCTGGAAAACACACCCTCAAGTCTTAGCCACCAAATACTTCACCCTACCCCCCCCCCAAAGAATTTAAAGCTCTTTTTCCATGAATCTTCCTCCAAGAACCACTGGTCTCACCGTCAGCACTACTTTAGTTTGTCTCATAGACTTTGAATTCAAAGAGAACACATTTCAAGGACCAGCACATGCCTCCAGTATTTACAGACCCTGATTATTTTTTCCCCCTTTTATGAAGTGCTGAATTCACAGCTATCAATGGTATTTGACCTGAGATATTAGACAAAAAGACAGGTGACCAAACCATTAGGGGTGGAGGCAGTAGATTTGAAATGCAAGGAGAATTCTCATTGACTTCAGAGGTCTAGGGTCTGGGAGTATTATTTAGAATGCTGTTGGATTATTTTTTTTTTTCCTGGGTTTTGATTATTTTCAGAACAGCTGAAATCAGCACACCATGTAATTTGAGGTGTATCTCAAATGGCAATATGACAATCAGCCCTTAAATGTGGATGTTGTTTCTTTGGGGGTTTGAGTCCTATGTGCAGTACAATGTTGAAAGAGAACTGTGTCCTCTGACTGCTTCTGAAGTAGAATTATTTTGTATTGAGCATAACAACTTTGACTCTAAGCTGAAACACATTCCTATACTGTTCCTTAGTTATTCTCTAATTGTTTTTTAATTTTAAATTATGTCAGATTTCTGGTAATTCTGTGCCATCTCTAAGTTGCAAGGTTATAATAAGAGATTATTATAAGGAAAAGTTGCATCAACATGGCAGAGAATCTATCTTCTAGTCAATTTTAAGACTACAGATTTTTTTTTCTTGACAAACAAACTGTAAGTTTTTTTTTAAAAAAAATCAAAATATAAATAAATTGTTCTAAACCTTTTTGGAAACGTTATGTGAACTCTTCAAAAAACACTTCCTTAGAGCACAAAAATGAGAGCTACTAACTTAATAATGGGCAAGAACTATACTAAATGCATCTTAGTGCTTTCTTTAGTTTTCAGTCTCCTACCTGCCTGTCCTCCACTAAAGTCACTTTGTCAATTGACAACATATTCCCCCAGGAAATACTTACCTATCAGTGCTGTAACAAATTCCTCTGAAAGAATGGGAAATTCTTACTACTTTAACACAGGCCTAGAGGATAGAGACTTGAATTCTTCCATGGATCTTTGCTTCACTCCATCCAAATAGATGTTGTATTCTGAAAGAGAAGCCAGAATCCAATCCTGCACATAAAAATTTAAATCTGAGAGTTTTCCACCTGCAGGCCTTAGCAGAACCAGCTTCACCAACACCTATGGTCATGATCTGCTTTATATGGCTTAAGAACCTGCATAATCAGGGGTACCATATACATCTATGTTTAGAGTGAACTGGGCCTAAAAAACCCAGCCAAACCAAGAAACCAAACCAACATTTGTCAGGAATTCTGTTTTCATTAAACCATGCAGGATAGATATTTGAAAAGGGTTTTCCTGTCTGAACGCTTCCATTTGAAGACTCTAACCCTCATTATATTCCACTGACACCATGGGTACTCAATAACTGTCCCGAACACTCAGAATTCAAAGTCAAATCAGCTGAAGATGTAGAATCAGAGACAAACAGAGCTACAAGTTACCTTGTATGTGCTGTGTATACTTGTGGGGTTTGTTTTGGTTTAAAAGCAGCACATCCAGCCAAATAGCCTATAGTTTTGCAGAACTTCAGATAAACAGAGAAGAGTCATCTTAAAAAATGAGATTAGTTATTGAAAGCAGTTCTTCAGGATGTTACGACATTTGCTTTTTTAAATATTGCCAATACACATTGTTCAGATTTATGACCCGCCCACTGAATAGCATCAGTTTCTGTAAAATTAATTTGTGCCCTCTATTACTCTTTATAAATAACACGTTTTTAGATTGCAACTATCTAAAATTTCACTGTCCATTAGTCAAATAGAAATATTTTTTGATGCCATAACGTGCAAGTTTCTGGCTACTGCACTTCTTGGGGCACTGTATTTCTTGTTAACGTTATTTAACCGGGGTGCCATGAGGTAGATACAATTTCCAAAACAGTGCATTTCACAGTCTTGTATGCCAGACACTAGAGACCGCATAATTCTACTCCCCTACCCCCTTGATACAGTCACAGTATCAAATAAGAAAGCTACAGTCACAGTAATTCTGTTGTTATTAGAAAGAAAAGTTACACAAGTCTTTCACAATACTTAGTAGCATAATTTATTTAACTGTAGGAGTCTTATTTCCAAGTCTGGATTATACAAGATGTCAGACTAGACACTGAAAAAAAAAAAAAAAATGTAAGAAAGAGCAATCATCAAGTATACAATTCTGGCTCAAATGACTTCTGGATATTGTTGCCAAGGTCTATAAGGATCAACTGTAAAATGACTTATGTGCATTAGAAAAAACAAGCAAACAGTAAGAGAGAAATGAAGAAAACCAATAGCTATTTCAAAGATTAAGTTGTGTTATTACAAATATTTTACGCAGTTTAAGATTGCTTAGTGAAGTCACTCAGTTTTGAAAGCACTAGAAGGATTAAAACAAGAATATAATTTTTCTTTTCGTTCCCTTCATTTTTTTTATGTTTTCAAAATTGAGACAGAAATATGTTCTTCATTGCAAGCAAGGGTAGAATGATTCAAACAAGTTTAGTCTTTCAGACAAAGCCTTCTATTTAAACTTTACAGGTCTACTTCACAAAGCAGGGACGTCTGGAGACTGAAATAATTGGGGGAAAGGATCTCACGTGGCACCCTCTCAGGAGCTACTTTCACTGTTCACCAAGAACAGAAGCCAATACAAAAGCTTGATACAAGCCTGTTAAACCCATGCTTTGGGGCAGAGGTTGATTTTGAGAGCAGATAAAAGTCAGCAAGGAGCTCTGTAACTATCTGAAATTGGTAGAGAAGAGGGACCAATGGAAGAGTGTATGTGTATATAGATACAGATTAATCTTATGATTAATAAGAGGACAAGTGTATTTTGAAAAGCACACTTTTTGAAGAAAAGTAATAGCTATCAAAAGACAGTTGAAAGATGTCTGCCACTGTGTTGCTTCCTTTCTGATGTATTCATCCTTGGTTAACAAGACCAACAAATCCTACCGTTCAGTCTAAATCTGTAGCTGGTTCTGTTTTACCATGTGTGAAGCCTGCCTATATAAATGCTTTCTCTTAGCTCAAGTGTGTTCTCCTCTCTGACATTTCAGAGAAAACAATGGCACCCCTCTGGGTCAGGCTGCAGAAAGTTTGGGTTTGATATTGTTTGTGGGACGCCGTTCTATTTATCACACAATAGGGTTTCTGTTTCTCCATCAGTTCTATTGTGTTAAATCACCCTTCTTTTTTTAAAGTTAGGTTTTAAGTTATAGCCTGTCAGGCGCCCTAAGGCATCTAGACACTGGGTGTCCCATAAATTTAAAGTTATTACTGCTCAGTATTGCCGTAAATGAGTTAGTCATCTTTTCTCATAAAGCAGCAAGGGAATGGACTGAAAATACAATGCAGCTGCATCTTATTTAAAAGTGTGTCTTTCAAGAGGTACAAGACACTAACATGCCCTTTCTGAAACTATATGAAAGTCTGTCCAAACTATAATAATTCGTGACAGAAAGGCTGAATGAAGCCCTGTCTGCACTCGAGAAGTAGCCATAGTTAGCCCTTGTTGTACAACATGGCTGCGGTCAACCTGCATGCTGAACACGTTTCAGTATTCTGTTAATGTGGATGAAAAGTATTAATCTGTGCAGAGTCACCAGATATAACACAACTTACATGGTTTAGCCTGCTCTGTGCCTAAGCAAGGTTATTCTTACAGCACAAGGGGAGCCAAGTAGAGAGGTGGGAGAGAAGAAAGCACAGTGAATGCAGAGCGCTCAATATGCAGCTGCTGCTACAGTCCTGCCTAACCAGTGGATTTTTGAACCCACCCAACCTGCCCCTCATGTGGGCACAGCACACATCTATACACAGAGCCCCCAGCAAAGAACTACCACAGAGTCCCCATTTCCCTTTTTATGCTTTCTTACAAAGAAACTATCTTTTTTTTTTTTTCCTCTGTTTGGAGTTGCTGAATTTTAACACTGTGCAATGGTTCCTGACGCTGCATTACTTCCGTTTAGTTTACAAACTGCAGTAAGAGTTACCGGATTATACACCATACATTTTAATTCTTATAGAACACCATCAAATAAGAATGGCATTGGTTTATTTTCATCTCATGCATTTTACACCTTTACAGGCTTGCAGGATGTAGGCATAACCATTATTACTCATGAAATTTTGAAGGTTGGAGAACGTTCATAATAACCAACACTGAACTATGATAAAAGACATAAGTAAAAACTACAACAATCCAAGAGGTTGGGAGCAAAACATTAAATAGACATAGGTGAAGCATTTGTCCATTGAAGGGATTTCAACTCTTAATAGTCTGCACTTAGTTGAATGCAATCCGTTTCTAATACTCCGAGGTGGCTTTTTAAAATTTGTTAATAGATATTGTTATGACAGATTAAAGTCACCTAACCCCCTCCCGATTTGAAGAACCAGATGGTTACTTGATCTGATAGATCCCATTGATGAAAGCTGTTAGCAAGAAGTGAGAATTGAAAAGGTTTCAATAAACTAAAAACTAAATCTCAAATACTTTCCTCATAAAATCTACTGCTTTGAGAAGTCTAGGAAGGAACAGCTACTGATTTTGGTATCATCCCACAGGGTATTTTGTCCCCCCCTCCCCAGCTTACAGTATCTGCCTAATGCGACAAAGCAACCAAAAACCCCATCATCTTATAAATCAAGCCATTTATCCATTTCAAAGGCAATATGGCATTGATGAGTGCTACAGCAGCCCAACGTCAGTAGGAACTAGAGCTGGCTTGGACTAAATTCAAAGACAAGTCACTTTTAGTAGTCTCTAAGCATACCTTTTATGACAGATCATTTACTAACAATTTTGTTCCTCCTCTCCCCCTCACTTCCTTCCTATAAAAACAATGACAAGGATGAAGAAAACATCAAATGAGAAAAATTCACATTGAAATGGAGAAAAGGATAGTTGGGAACGTGGATTCCCTGCAGGTTTGAGTAACCTGCAAGCTTTCACTTTCTCGTTCAGCCATCAAAGAGCATATATCCACAGGCCTTGTCCAAGGGACAGACATTTGGACCGCATTAAGCTTCCAGGGGGTATGTGTGCAAAACTCCAGTATGAAACCATTAAAAAGGCTGCATGTTTGCTATTTCTGTGGTTTGTCAGAAAGGTCATTGTTTAAGATGTTTTCATTTAATGAAAATGTGCCTCTACTCTTGTTATTGTTGTTTGGTTGTTTCTTTCATGTATGTTCCTCCTCCTCAATATCATTGTTTGTCATCGTATTGTGAAGTATCTTGCTGTTCCTCTAGTTGTCATGGAACTGGTTAGATGTTATAGATTTGTATAACTTTTCATTACAGTAGTGGTTAGTGTACAGATGGGTATGTTTCTGCCATAACAACATCTCTGAATTCATTAGGAAGTTTTGGACTGGAGTAGGATAAAAGCAACCATATTTATTGTGCAAAGTAGTGTGGGAGCTGCATTACGTTAGCAGACAAAGATTTGTTATACTTCTCAGGAACTCCTCATTGGATCACTACCCATCAGATCTTTCCTCTTAATCTGATCTAAGCACCTAAACTGAGCAGACACCTACGCTTGCATTCACATAGGAGGTTGTCTACAACAGTACCAGATGTGAGCAAAATTATTCATCCCATGCAGAAAATACACCAAATTTCACTGAACCACCACTCTTCATTATAGAGATGTCTGCCGAACTAGCAGAAATAAGCAGCCTAGACAACAAAGACACAGCAATTAAGGACTTGAAAGCATGAATTCCAGGTGAGGTACAAGGCAGTTGAAGAGATCTCCCAGTTAACCTTTGCACAAATTGGAGGTGTGGATAACTGTACATTTTCTCCATTATATGAGAACTCGTGAAAGCCTGCTTTTTGTATTTTGAGATGGAAAATAATATTAGAAAAATCATACAAAGAAGCACACAAACAACTTCAAAAAGATAGCCAGAAAACATTAACAGATGACTTGACAGTAGCTAAATATTTATATTCTACATTTCAAATTCATCACAACATACCCTTCTTTTTCCGGAAAAATGCCTCTGTTAGGGTCTAGGACAGCCAGTATCCAGTTTATTTGTTTCTCTTGGTAATATTATGTTCCTTTAAAGAGAGCAATGGAGCCAAACGGACCTCTCTGCAGAGGAAATGACACAGTACCTTCATTACATGAGGAGGAACTTCTTTACTTTGAGGGTGGTGGAGCACTGGAACAGGCTGCCCAGAGAGGTTGTGGAGTCTCCCACTCTGGAGACATTCAGAACCCGCCTGGACACTGTCCTGTGCAACCTGTTGTAGGTGACCCTGCTCTGGCGGGGGGGGTGGACTAGATGATCTCCAGAGGTCCCTTCCAACCCTGACTATTCTGTGATTCTGCGTGATTCTGTGATTTGAGAGCTGCTGGGTGTGCTTAAGGGGGGCAGAAGCAAGCAGTAAGGAGACGTGAGCAGGCAGTTCAGACTTAGGAGATAGACAGCAGAGAACAGCAGGAGAAGCTAGACACAAGCCCCAGCGACAATGGAAAAAAGCTCACTAGGGACCAGAGTGAACTTGCAGCCTGCTTCAACCCTGAAAGCCACAGAGCTGACTGAAACCAAGACTAGAAGCAAGCACAAAGTGAGCAGCAGGAGGTTTGTTTATAAACCTTCCCCATGTCTAGTCTGTCTTTTCTCTCTCTCGTCTCTGTTGTAAGAGGTTTGTCTGATGTAGGCTTTGCTCAAAGAAAACCTGAGGTTTGAGTTTAAAAGCTCTTGAGGGAAGAGGTCTGGACAGACCTACCTCAAAGCTCGGGTCAGAGATTTATTTATTATTTTTTTGTAATGACAGAGGTATTTTGGTGTTTCGTTTAAGTATGGTGACAAATATTTAGCTACCATGTGCAGCATACAAGTAGTGATTTTGTCAAGCTGTACCTCTTAGAGAAGGGCAAGTGAATGACAGCATCACACACTATGGACAAGGACACAGTCTGAGCTCAGAAACAGCAATGATCTCAGAAGCAACTCCTTCACACTTGGATATAAAGTCAGCATGGCACTCTAGTAAGAAGAATTTCATAACTTTTCAGTCTTTCTCCACTTCTCCCGTACTTCATCCGAACTAGGAGCTGCTGATCAAAACCTCCAGGCAGAGCCTCCTGCAAAGCACACTGTGAATGCTAGACTGAGTTATTCTACAGTCAGCTGTAAAGCCACTTGAGCAAGGTCAGAGGAAAGGGATCAAACATCTTGCCAAAAACACGATGAGAATAGGGGCTTTTATTGTCAATACCAACAGGGAACCTACAACTAAAGAGGACCCAGAAACAGTTGTAACTTGCTTTAACCTACTTTTCAAACCAAAGCAGCAGGCACTGCGTTTTCTTTGTGTCCTTTAGGTCTGCTCCACCCTCTCCGGAGAGGGCGTGAGACGAATTACCCAGCACTCAGCAGTCACCAATTACAAAGGAAATAGAACCACTGTATTGTCTATACGCTGTCACACATCATCTGCCTGCAAACCGTGCTGCAGCAGCCATTGTCACTGTGCTGTCCTCCCCAGCAACCAGCTACGCAGTTTGACCAAGAGAGGGTAACAGAACATAAGGAAGCCATTAGAGGTTAGGAGCAGTTGCCCAACATAACTCAAAAAGGGATCTTAGGAAACATAATGGAACCACTCATGAGCAACTGTCCGTCCGGTCAACATCTGCAGGCAGCCTGCAGCTGCCCCTGCTCTCAAGGCAGACTAAACCAGTTCTCTAGAACAGCACAATACATGCATTAGCTTGGTGTACCTGCCCATTAGTTTTAAACATGTCAAACCATTAAAAAAATACCATGCACCAAAACTTTGGGCTGTGAAAGAACAGCTATGAAGAGATGGTACTTTGGAAAAGAAAAATCAAGAGAAGGAACAATGCCTCACTATTGAATGATGAAGGGAGCAAGCTGTCTCCAGCTTCTAATTATACTATGCAAACCAGCTTGAAGTAAATATATTTGTGTTTATTTCACATTCAACTTCCTAGTTGTGTGATGGGAAATTGAGGAAAATAAACACAGTAATAATAATGGGGCCAGACTGCAGCTGGCATATGCATGGGTGTGTGGGAGGAAAAAACACCAGGAGTGCCCACAGCCTGTGTGTAAGTCCCGCCTACACTCAGCAGGGTCTTCATCCGCGTGCCCTCAAACAATTACTTAGTTCTCCAGGACACAGAGGGTGAGTAAGTCCTGATTCCACCAAGGAGCAAAGTAAGAACCATGCTTGACTGCCTGAAAGGTAACACCCTCCCACCAGCATCATCCCTCCCTGATGATAACTTATCTGGCTTTGAGATGTAACATCTTTTTTAATAGGCATATTATTTTGTGTCTTTAAACAGCAAGTAATCAAGTAATAACATTTCCACCTGTTCTTTTTCAGTTTTCCTCACAGTAGATAGGATCAGTAAGGAAAGTCTTCAAAGGAGAGGATCCCTTTTGAAGTGAATGATAACCATATATCTAACAGTTCATCAAAAGATACTTCAACTCTACACTTTTCAGCAGGCAGAAATCAAATTGTAAATCAGTGGACTTTCCAAATACACAATGGCTGCAAGATCAGAATGCCTATTATGACATCAATAAGTCCCTTTTTTGTTAAACAGACTGATACCTACCATTAAAGAGCAAGCTGTGCTAGGTAATAATTCATAAGTAATAATTCAAAAAACCTGTCAGTGTTATCAGGTCATTTAAACTTGCATTTATAATCATTTCTTTCTAAAATAAATGGCTTTAAAAAAGGGGGGAAGCATGTCCCATACAGCTTGATATCAGCAGTTGTTGTCCAGCCAAGCTGACGACCTTGATTATTATAACCAGTTACATGGACTTCAGAGAAGTGATAAGAGCATTCTTCCAAAGTAGACTTTGGAACCATTGAGCAGATTAAATGAAGTAAGAACTTGCATCTCCAACAGGATTAATACCACAAGTTTATAAAGCAGTCTAGACACTTATTTAGAAGACTAAACCATCTCTGAATTGTACCAGTTGCTATCGTAGCCTTTCACAGATTCACTGAAACTCTGAACAGGCTCTAAAATCCATAGAGTACCTAAAGACAACAAACGAAAGGCTCTCCTCAGTAACATGGAGCTACTGGGGAAAAGGTTTAATATGGAAATGATGTGAAAAGCCCAGCTTCTCCTCTACATATAGGTTTAAATTACACAGCCAGAAACAGCTGCTGCAGCTCAACAGGAAAACGCAGCATTTGTAAAACAGCAGCTCGAAAAGGCAGAGGGGTGGGAAGTCAAGTAGAAATGAGTGTGCTGTGAACATTAACACTTGAAGAAATTGGGGGGGGCGGGGAATGAAAATCTTTTACTTTACAGAACACTTAAATCTCAGGTTTTGATCTCTATTCCTCTGTTTCACCTGAAATAGCATGCAATCCCAGGCGTGGAACAGAACAAGCAACAAAATAGGTATGGATTAGGAATTAAGTTAAACCACTGAGCACCAGACATCAAACCATTTTCTAATCCAGACACTCTGATCTTTTTCTCCCACCCAAAACCCCCATACTTTTACTTGAAGAATAAGCAGAATAATTTGTTGTCTCTCATTCTAGAAGCAAAGCAAATTAAGCAGTTTCCCATTTGTGATTTAATGAAGAAGCAGTCCTACTCCCATCTTATAACCAGTTTTCACATGATCAGTCAGACCCTTCATTATCAGACTTGCTAGAGTTAGAAAGAGAATTTTAACACAATTAAAATAAGACTTCAGGCCTTTTAGGAAGGTATGCATTATAAGATTAATAGCCAATAATCCTGTCAACATTTATTTAAGCTAAGCCATTGGAGCAGAAATTTACAGTTATTTCAGCTGCTTGTTGCTACAAACACATTTCTCTTAAAGTGAAACAACTAGGCACATGCCTGCTTACTTCTAGCGGGCGTTATACTACATATTACTAATAACTGAGAGGTTTCACTTGCAAGATGGCACAAGTAGGGCGTAACCTTTCCCGTCAAAACAACCCTGTCGAATTCTGTATTTCCCATCACTCACTTGGCGTCCAGAGTACCTAGGGCAGGTTTTTCAAAAGTGTTCAGAGATGGCTGGACCCTCCTAGCAGCAAAATTAGTAGGAGTAAGTTTGATGAAAACTAGTGTCTTTTGGAAAAGCCTCACGTAAAACTAGTCTGCACATACCAAACGTGATTTGCTGTAGTGGGAAGACGCATTAGCATCTGCTGTATCTAGGATGCGGCCTTCTTAGATTGCCTACGCTGAAACCATTTATAGAAGTACAAGACTAATGTAGTCAGGAAAGAAATCCATTGACTTCAAAAGGCTGAAGTCAGTTCAGCTGTCCAGAGGAAGAGACAGTTTCCCATTAATACTTACAGGGTGGAACAACATCAGAGAAAGCACTTACACCACTGTCTGATACAGCAAAGGCTAAGACAAATTTTGTATTCTTAAGAAAATTTACTTCACAATTTTCTATCTTGTTTCAAGCACTAAGTACATAGCTAGCGTTGTAATTAAACAACCAAGCACACAGAATCACAGAATAGTCAGGGTTGGAAGGGTACAAATACACGTACACAGATCACAGAATAGTCAGGGTTGGAAGGGACCTCTGGAGATCATCTAGTCCAACCCCCCGCCAGAGCAGGGTCACCTACAACAGGTTGCACAGGACAGCGTCCAGGCGGGTTTTGAATGTCTCCAGAGTGGGAGACTCCACAACCTCTCTGGGCAGCCTGTTCCAGTGCTCCACCACCCTCAAAGTAAAGAAGTTCCTCCTCATGTTAAGATGGAACTTCCTATGTCATACAGAGATGTTTAGTTCCTAGTCAGTTCAAAAGAAGTTAAGCCTCTGAATACCTGTAGCTGTAAGGGGGGGGGTCGGGGCTTTTTGGACTAGATGATCTCCAGAGGTCCCTTCCAACCCTGACCATTCTGTAAGCAGCCCAGAGCCTACCCTTACTGCCACATAAGAAAAGTCTGAACCACCAGCTGAACCCAGCATTAAAATACAGGCATAGCAGGGGTGGACAAAACAGATAATGAGAATCAGCATATGTATCAACACAAC
The DNA here is from genome assembly GCA_013398815.1 of Ibidorhyncha struthersii. Lineage (NCBI taxonomy): Eukaryota > Metazoa > Chordata > Aves > Charadriiformes > Charadriidae > Ibidorhyncha > Ibidorhyncha struthersii. Next base: position 2,500,152 of record VZSZ01010267.1, read on the forward strand.
ATTAATGCCCCCAGAAGCCAAACAATTAATTATTTCTTCTGTATCAGTCTTAACAGCTTTGCAATTATATGATCAACACACATGCATGATATGAAGTACTTATTCATTGTTTACTCAGAGAGTAGAGCAAGACCTCTAGAACTCTTCTGTTTGCTTTCTAAAGTAAAAAGACATCAGAGTTTATATTAAACCTCTTATTCATAAGGTGAGGTGGCTCAGGAGGCTTACCATAGGTAAGAAGCATATACAATTTTTAGACAAAAGGAAGGAAGAAGAGGGATTATTTATTTTTTTTTTTTAATAGGGCCACATTTACAAATCAGTCACAAACAAGTGGCTGAAATTCCAGTATCACAATAAGGAAAAAATAATTCTCCCTGGCAGAGCTAAGCAACAAAAACACCCCCATCCCAAAGATCCTAAAATTCTCCTTTTACTTAAAAACTTAAAGAGGCAAAGACAGACTGACCCACCTACCTCTAACAACTCACTCTTATCTTCCCTCCTTCTAAGGCAGGACAGGCATTTTTTATAGTTATTGTTAAAAGGCTTGTTAAAGGAAGCAGGGTCACTTGGCCCCAGTGGTGGGGCTGGTAATGAAGCCCAGCTGCATCCTCCCCAGCTCGGCGGGGCAGCCACACGCTCTGGAGAGCAGGCTGACGGTTCCCTGTGGAACCGGCTTGCACTTTGTGTAGCCGCTTACAGCAGTGAAAGCGAGGTGAAAGCACATGGAAAAAGCCATCTTCTTTGGTGTGGTTTTATTTTGTACCCCTGTCACCATAAAAAGTCATAAAAAGTCTATATAAGAGGGAAGGCCAGCGGAGAAAGGGTTTTTTACAGGGTTTTCCCCAGGTTTCTACGGCCTCAGTAGGTGGCTTTGCTGATATTCCACAGCCCAATGTTTTTAACACGATCATTGTTACTTGCTTCCCAGAAAAGGAAGTGAAATTGCTCTGAGTTTGTTTATGGGGCAAAACTGTGCATCTTATTCTGCTGCACCTTCTAAGCAGTTGCATTTGAATGAAAACCAGTGGCAAGAAGTAACAGGCAAAAAAATAAAAAGTGTATAATAGGCAAGAAAAAAACATTCAGATTCCTCTAGCCTCCTCCTAACATCGCTGGAATGCCAGGAGACCTTTTAAGTAATAGCAAACATTATGAAATGGAAGAGGACATAAAAGAAAATGTTAATACCTCAGGAGTACTCCGGTCCTTCCTAACTTTCCACACAAGGGCAAGAACTTCATGTGTACTTTGGCATCCAGAATCTTATAAAATATTTTCTTTGCATATGCCAAGACTTTATCTGTTCATTTTAGCTTGGACCTGCAGGAATGCTTGCAAAATGAAATTGGAAAAGGCAAACAAGAGTGGAAATACACAGTTAAATTCTCCGCTTTATTCCACCATAAGCAATTAGTTTGTGGTTAAGAAGAATATAGATTACTATTTGTGGAAAAAGAAGCCAAACAACCTCCTTGTCTCAAATAGTAAAATATATTCTTGGCCAAAGAAACAATTTAAATTAGTCTACACACATTATTTATCAAATGCTGTCAATTCACATGGTCCTTGTACTCTCTAGAGGGCCTCAGAGTTTAAAGCCCAAATCCTGAAATGAGATCTGCTTAGGAGAACCCCTGCCCCTACACTGACTTCAGCCACAGCAGGTCCCCGTGTGGACACAGAGCATCATGTTACAAGACAGGGACCCAACTGACATTAATTGTACCAGGTAGCTACTAATTAAGTTGATACACAAACTGGGGGCAATTGGCAGACAGACTGCTTTAAGAATAATCCCCTGGACCAAAAAACAGCAGGTAGTGCTTTCAGCAAAGTAACCCTTCACAGCATAGTTTCTTCATTTGCTAATTTCATTCATTATGCCAAGAGTGAGTTTGTTTGACTTCGCTGAGAAATGGGCTTGCACTTCTGAAGCAGACAAAAACACCGCGAGGAGACGCCGCACTTTTCAAACAGGAATTATGTTCCTGGTGCTGGCCAAGCGAGAAGATAAAATATGCATTCATGCTGAAAGCGTGGGTTTGAAATTTTTTATCTGAGACACAAAAAGGTCTCCCTGGAGCAGCTGTTTGACCTGAAGTGCTTGTTAAAAGTGGCCTTAAAACCTGAGAAGGCTCACTGGCCAGATTAGCAGAACTGCATGACAATTGGTATTTGGAACTAAGCACTGCACTCACGAGTACAAGGTTTGTTGCTGGTTTTATTAGCAGCAGTATATTTTTTACAAGACAAGATAAAAATGAGTACCACTTGCAGAAAATGGAAGAGACGGCTTCTCTAACTGAGCCAAACGGGGGTGGGTGAACATTGACTTTTCCTAAGGCTCTGTCAAAGACCAGCAGCTTACTGGTATGTAACGTTTGATGACTGCCAGTCTTTAACCTATGGTAAAAGCTTTCCATAGCGTACACCAGCCTTCAGCCTCATGTTCTCTACTCAATACAAGCCAAGGGTGAATGATATGCTGTATTGAAATATGCCTTTACTTTGAAATGACTCTGAAGTCACAGTAATTTGAATTAATAGATGCAGTACTGAGAACCCAAATTACTGGCTGTGCTGTGTAGATCTAGGACAATCTCTGTGCGGTCAGTCTGACCAAAGATGTGTGTATTGCCACAAAACTTGAGGGCTGACCTCTGCTATCACAAAGGTTTATGAATAGGTTCCCAAGCACAGAGAGGGAGAGGAAGAAGAGTTCAGGGGTTCCTGGTATAGTTGCTCATCATTGTTTACGTGCTGAATTGGATACCATGCATTTTCACATCCCGTTTAACTGAATGTACTCAAACTTGATAACTTCAAAGCTAAATATTCAAAGGACTTTGAGAAACCACAACTATTGCATTTTTTTTGCCAAGTGCTAAGGTAAAAACTGCTGTTCCGAATAGGGTTTCTTTCTCCCTGGTATGTTATCTGTCTTAAAATTGCTACTTAGAAGGCAAACAAATGAGTCTCAGACCCATACATTGTTTTTGCAAGTGGAGTTCCTGAAGTGAAGTATATGTCTGTGTGTATTATTCTGCAGTTTTGCTATCATCATAATCTTGTGTTCTGTAGCTCATGGACATTTTGTCCTTTGGGCTCTTTGAAGCTTACATTGTAAGGCTGCTGCCAGATTTGTCAGTAAGTAAATCAGTAAAATCAGATAAGCTCCACTTGATTGATGAAGGTGTTGAAGATTATCTTGCTGTGGTATGCAATGGCTGAATGACTCTTTACTTATTTTGAAACAAACAACAACAAAAAACAATCTGCAGAGGACTTCTCTGTTACATAGTCCTGTAGTAGATACGTCTTAATGAGGCGCTGCCACCAAGGTGGGCCACTGTACATTGCTTTCCTATAGCCTGCATGTTCCTTAACTGCATATTCCAGCATGGCATTTTTTCCCAAAGGAACACATATCATCAATACGAATGCTGAACTCCATTTAACCTTCTATTTCCAAGCTTATGTTTCTATTTTAATTACCTCTCCAGCCTTGTGCTGAAAAAAAACTTTTATATGTTATATATATTTGAAAGTGTATTTGATATACTGGCTTTTTTTTGACCTTTTATCCTAGGTATCCATCTATTATATTCTTTAGGAATTTTTTCATATGTTTTGATGTGAAACTAGGGATAGAGATGTGGCAGTGGATTAATAACAGGATCCAGATCTGTGACTAACTCAGACCCAGTGTAGGGCAGCAGTTCAAGGTTATTGTTGTTCTGTGGCCCATGTGAAATGAGTGTGTAGATTTGTTTTGTTTCTTGGTGGACAGAGAGCTGGAAATTGGTGACGAGGTAGGCCAGAGGATGAAGGCACATACAGTGTGAACTGCATTCACGGCCAGGCCGATGGGCAGCGATGGGGCATGAGGAAAGCTCTTCTGTTGCCCGTGCTATGACTCCTTACGTGGGTTCTGTGCTTCAAAAACACTCAGTCTGGAGCTTTCCCAGTAGAGGATGCCTATTTTACTTTAATACCCACTTCAGTCACCTCCCACTTAAGGATGACTTATATTTGCACTGTATAAAGACTGGTGCCCTTATCCTTCAAAGTCAGAACTGCCTCTCTCAGATCCCCTTGATCCCATTAAGACCTGAATAATAACAGGATGATTAGTACATGTGATACCAGTATGGTCTCAGTTTCATCCAGAAGAATAAACAGAACTAGTTGTTTGGGAAAAGAAGAATTCCAGTGGGAATAACAAATATTGTGACCTTTTTCTTTGAAAATGTAGTGTTCAGAAATAGAAGATGCATGCATCTTGAGGAATTTTTTCATTTTGTGACGTACTGCAAACATAAGCGGTTAGCAGGCAGAAAAGCCAAGTGAGCTGGATGAATATCCAAAGAGAGAAATCTGGCTAAAAGAAACAAATAGAGCTGGAATAGTGATGAAACATATGTTTTCAAGTAACATTGTAATAGGCCAGTGGAAGGGGTACAGTTCCCCACTGGTACCACAGTCCCATTCTTGAGGGATTCCCAGCTGTAGTCATCTACTGCTCACCTACGCCCTGGCACGGTAATCTAGCAGGCACGCGTTGTTGAAGCCATTCCCTTTAAGAAATCAGAGAGATGTTTTCAAACTAGGAGAGATCACCTCCGGAGAAATCTAAATTTCAGTTATTAGGTTTATATAATTAAACACAGCAGGCATCTTCTGATCAGTCTTCATATGGTATCTGCCTGTTTCTTGCAGAATCATCACAGCAAACTCAGCATGTGGAACGGCATGGGAGCTCGTGCAGCCACAAAACCCTGCTGCCGCCCACCAGTCTGCAAACTGAAATGTGCTGGGGGCAGCAAAAAGAAAAACCTGAAGAACTCAGCACTACAGGGCCAAGGAAAACTGGAGCTCACCTCTGCAGGGATGGAGACTTCTCATCTCCCCCGTGAGCAGCCTAAGAGGAACCTGCTTTCAGCCTTTAGGTGGATTTTGGTCCCTTTCCCTCATCTTCAGAGCCCCAAGGGGGCTGCAAGTGCTAAAGTCACAGCAGGGAGATGTTTTGTGGCCAGGCACCTAAGGAAGAGACAGAGACCATCTTTGAATAAGCCCTGACATCCGCTGCCTGAGTGCTGCGGACTGAGACATACGATGGGAAAAAAGGTCTCAGTTACCTGTCCTGAGGCCCTGACCAGTACTATACTATTGGGACTGAGGCAGTACGTACCCTGCTCTTAGCCGCTTGGAACAGGGCCGGTCTAGTTGCTTCTCAGAAGTGTGTTTTCCATTAAGCTGCTCTATACAAGTTTTTGAGTCAGTAAAGGTGACATGTTGAAAAACAAATAAGAAAATTTAGAAAAGATGAGATCCAGATATTTAATATTTTAAACAAATCTATACAATGGAAATAACTGCAATTTAAATGAAAGTACATGGTTTTTTCTTAGCACTACCATTCTTGTCAATGGAAAAAAAATAATCCTCTCAGCTTACTATTACTTTGGTCAAAACCAGCAGCATCCAGAAAGCAAATGTTTTCAATGATAAACTAATAAAAATAACAACTGGTTCTCTGGTCTGTTATTTATTTGAATTGTATGGTCTCTCTAACTCAGACTGCAAGCCCCTTCCGAAGCACTACCAGCACTTGCAACTACAACAAAACAGTATCCATTCTCACCTGGGACAAGTGAAGCTCCTCTGTGCTGTCCTGCTCCTTTAGTGCTGTAGAACCAGAGTATGCAACAAACACCCTTCCTTCGATGGCCTCCGCTCCCTTGCAGATGTTAACTGACTCAGTAACATCAGTAATTCTACTGGACTTCAGTCACCTTGCCCAAAAAGATGAAGAGCAACAGAAGAAAGGCACATGCTAGCTGAATTCAGTTCAAGTTTCAGCATGCCTCTTCTGTCCTCAAGTCTGTCAGGAATCCCCTCAGAACATCAAGAAAAAAGAAACAATATATAATCTAATATTTTTAATTTTATGTACAGGAATATAACGTTATGGCAACTTTGTACATGAAATACATACAGTATTTAAACATGAGAATCAGCTAGGTAAGAATTTACATTAGCAATGAAACTGCTTCATGTGCAGCCCAGTTAATACTTAGTTTAGATCTGTATTTTATTGGGGAGAGTTTTTAATAGTTTACAATCATAGAAACATAAACATTTAAAACAAGACTCTATAAAATAATTTACAGAAGCCCTACCATCTACACTGAGAGAAAGGGTGTATGTCTGTGAGTTTTGTGTGTGAATAACAAGGTGAACGAATGATGTATCTCAGCCTTTTAAGTATAAAATAATTTAGAAGCAGTTCATGCAATATGGAAGCAAAGGAGTCCAGTTCCTTCGAGGTTTCCTGCTACCTTGGACATCTACTGAGCATCACATGTGGGTCACCGGACACGTGGTAATACCGTTGACAGATGCTACCAGAAAGCACCAGCCTCAGTTCCTTCAAACAATTACTTATGTAAACATAAATATACAAGTTGATATCTTTTCTACACAGTACAAATACAGGTCACAACTTCTCAGCTGTGCAAGTAGTCAGTCCATATACTTGGAAGTAGGATAATGCTCAGAGCGGAGTTCCATATATTTCCATGTACAGGGGCACTAACAGAACTTCCTCGTTTTCACCAATTTGCTCTGATATTTCACGGAGTGCCCACCGTGCCCTATCACGTAAACATCCAGCAGGTAGGACTTGCCAGGCTGCAGGCCTCTGATTGTCTCTGTGGTCACTGCTTTCTGGATGTTCTGGCTGTGGAAGTATTTACAGAGAACCTTTTCCGATTTCTTCCTTGTATCTGGACCCAAGCACTGGTTCTGCTCTCTTTTCTTCTGCTCTTCGTTGTAGTTGTCATCCACTTCCCTTCTGTAGATGCAGAATTTGTTCCTCTCCTGCGTGCCCAGCCACGCCACCGTGACCGAAGAACACGTGCGAAGTTTGTCAAAGGCTTTGATTCGCGTATCTTCAGGAAGAGAAGGAAACGACTGCTTGTTAGGCCTTGTTGTAGCCAGGATCTTCAGCATAGAAGCACCTTTTTTGCTTCCTTTCAGCCTAATGAGATATTTAGCTTTTGCTTTTCCCCGAAGCTGGAACTGCCGCACACCCTCCACATTTTGAGACAAGAGAAGTTTTCCGTCTCGTCTAACTTGGATCTGAACAGCATCCAGGCATGAATGAACGGAGAAGGTAACTTTTTGGTGAGATGAAACGGGAGCAAAACGTAGAAATTTGGCTCCCTTTCTCTTGATGAATACATCTGTAACTTTGCCATCCTTCAGTTCGACTGTTTTCTGTTTAGCCTCCTCCTTTGTTCTGGCAAAGGTGCCAACATATGCGGTGCTCATGTTAGTGTTGGTATTTACTGCAAACATGTCAAAGTAGTACTGCGTATCGGGCTTCAGGTCTGACACTGTGAAGATGTTCTTGCTCCCGACACAAACTTTATGCAGGTCAACTCTTGGCTTTGAGGACGTTTGGCGCCCAAACTTTGATGATGATTTTAGGAAACCACGTTCTTTGCCAGAGTTGTTATCTGACGGAAAGCCAAAATGGGCAAAGTCAAACGGACTGAAATCCAGACCTGGTTTTGGAGCCATCATGAAGGCATCATCAGAACTGAGCTTGGCTTCAACAGCACAGAGGCTTTTGAAATTGTGCTCTTTATTGATGACTATGCAATACTGAATCGGCTGTTTCAGTAAGGAGGCGGTGGGACTTGGTTTCCACGCCAGCGTCACTGTTGTACGTCCCAGAGAAGTGACATCGATTCTGGGATCGTAAGGTAATTCAGGGTAAGGTTGGTCTGATTCTGGAGTCGTAGTTGCATACACTTTAAAATGTGTATCTTTCTCTGTCGACAGCAGATCTAGTTGGTACAAACCTGACGGGGAACTAGAGGACACAAAGTACTCAACATCATTGCCCTTGTAAGAGAACAGCTCTGTGCCTTCCTCATTAGTAATCTGCTGTTTCTGTTGCTCAAGAGGTTCTGGTTCACCTAGATTACAAGCAAAGAAAAACATTTGTACAGACACAATCTGCAAATATGAGAAAATAGAACTCTAACAGACACTTCTACATAAAATACAAAAGTGAGACGAAAAAGGAAGGTTTTACCTTCTGAGGAAGGTATTTCTGTCAAATCAGAGAAGGAAACTGGTTTGGCACTCAGGTTAAAACCAAATGTAAAAAAAAATTGCACCTAACCAGTATTAACAGAGTCTGGTGAATGGTAGCTAATACCTTCCACTAAACTACTTCGCACCCAACTTGGAGATGCCGTACAGCTCCCCAGGGAAAACTGCCTGTTTCTGCTTGGGCCCTTCGCCCTGGCCCTCTGAGTCACGCTAAACTTTATGCCTAAATACAGTGGGGGCCAAAAGTGTGTATACAATATAATACAATACAATACAATACAATGTGTATGACATTTAGCACCTGTATGGGAGGCTCTGGAAGCCAGAGACCTTCTCTCTCCTCAGTAGCAGTTATACGTTTATCTGCAAAGAAACTCCGGGTCTACAGACATGTTCCCTCCAAGGGGCAAGCTCAGCCCTGCTGCAATGCCAGCTCTGTCTCACCAGTTCTTATCTTGTGTACACAGCTCACAGCTAAGCCCCTGTGAAGCTGAGTTCCTCTGGGCAAACACAGTTTGTTGTGGCAGCATCCAGTGCACTCTGTAACTATAACCTCAGCTTTTACTTTTTTACAGGCCTTGTTGCTACCTGCGGCCAGTGTCCCACACAACAGCAGGACTGGGGCTGAAAAGCCAAACAAAGATCATAAAGATGAGCCTGCTGCAAGACTCAGCGTCACACTGAGACTGGTCTGAGGGGCTTCGAATCTGGGAGAAAAGCAGGTCTCTGAGGCACAAGGCAAGCCATTGGTTGGTTGTTACCTGAACCTTCTCCGCTGGCTTCCTCTGGGAGCTCTTGCACACTCAGTTTCCACTCCAGCGGGGCATCACATGGTGTCACTGTCACTGCTAACGGAGTGTTGTCCTCTTCAACCACAAAGAAGTACCTAGGGGAAGGGAACAGACCCCTACATCAATAAATCCTGATGGCAGCCAACCAGCAGGGACTGACTTGACACGATCAAAGTTGTTCTTGGTGGGGCAACAGAGACAGAAGCGTTGCTTACAGGCAAGTGTGTGCAGAGGGAATGTGGAAAGGCTGGTGGGTGAGAGCTAAGGGAGGGGAGCTGAGGGGAGTCCCCTCACTAACATGGTGCTGCAGAGTTCACACTTTGCCAGAGTGGTTTCCAGAGGGGTTTCTGGGCTCCTGCCCTCCCCTCCATTAGCTTCACTTTTTACCGCTACACTAACTATATAGAGTATAAATGGTCACAAAGGTATAAATGAGGGAAATGGGACCTTTCCTGGAATTTAGGGATATGCTCTTCAAAGCAGGACACACATTTTAGGCTATGTACAGGTAAGGGCCCTAGAAGGACATAAAGATACAGACACCATCAGCTGTCCTCCCACGTCCGCCCAAGCACTACATGTCATTCACTGTAAAATGTTTCTCACCAATGACGGCTTAAGGACGTGTATGATAGGAGGAGCAGGGTGGCAATCCTGGCCTCCCCTGAATTCTTTGGAGCCTCAGGGTCTTCCCCAACCTAACCTTGGTATTTTCTGACCCATAGGGTTGAGGCTGCGAAGTGGGGAGTTCAGACCCAGCTTGCTTACGCTGCTTCTTTAAAGCACAATATGAAATAATGAACGAGACAAGCGTGGTGGGGTAAGTCTGTAGTTTCTAATTTCTTTCCCGCTCCCTTTGCCTCTAGACATGGTTAGTGGCCCCACTTCAGGGAACTTCTGCGGTCTGTGGGAGCTCTGGGCTTGTCCCAGAAACCAAATAAATTGGATAGACCCTCAGCCGGGGAGGCCAGACTGGGATGGAAACTCGCATAATTACTTACTTCACCAGACAGAACACTGGCATTTGTATTTTTCTGGTTTGGATCCAATTTTTATTTCAAAACACCCAGCAAATAAAGCCACCATCTTCAAAGTACAACTTCCTCACTCGAACTGGGCAGAAATACCTTTTAGGGGTGTCTCGGAAGAGGTAGCTGCTAATTTCGGCTCCATCTGGGATGACTGACGAATCATGAAAAAATGCTTTGTCCCGGATCTGCATTTGGAAGAGCTCCTCATCTCTGGTAGGTAACTTCTGGGGCCTGGAGCTGAGTGGCAGCAGCAGCAGCAGCAGCGGGCAGCAGAGCAGAAGCATCCTACAGCAACGACAGGGAGTCAGTCCCACCTGAGGAGGGCTGCCACCACGCGCAGCCGGAGCTGCCACCAGCTTGTCCCATGCTGGCGGGCGACTGTGGCGAAGCACCGGTTTATTCATGACCTGCGGTCACCGACTGAGCTAGCTGCAAACTTGTGTTACTCTTATGGACTGATTTACTGTTGAAACACAGGCATAGTTATAACAACATAGCATGCACTTTATGTTTTGCCAACACCTTCACTGTACTGCTATACAAGCACTAGGAATAGATATTGTAAGGACTAAGCTCGCATCATCACAGCGCTTAGATAAAGTACATAAATGAGATTTTTCCATCTTGAACTGTAATTGAAAGCAAGCCCATGCACTGGTTGCAAACTGGTATCTCTCCCTCGCGTTAACAAAGAGCAAAAGCCTTCCACATCCTTTGGTAGAGCTACAGTTTGATGTTTTGCCGTAGCAGAAACAGAGCTCACTGGACATGGGAGCTAGAGTAAGCACAGAGCAGATGGAGGGGACACTGACTTCACTTTCCTCAGGAGATTCTGGTTGGGCTTCCAACGATCCTTTGAAAAGTAAATATTTCCAGTGAAATTGTTCTCTATAAAAATAGTGAATTAGGAAAACATGATATAAACCCACACATATTCAAAGCACATTGGTATTAGCATGCAATTCAGCAGGGCTTAATCCTCAAGCCTGATGGGAATTGCAAAATACAAAAGCAGAGAATCCCTTACAAATTAGGCATAATAGTTCATAATCTCAGCCTTTCATTATTATGTCTACAACTAGGTCAGTAATGACTATCCTAACATATACAGTGGGACAGGCTGGAAATCTCTTTTCAGTACAGTAGGTGACCTCATATGTAACGGCTCTGGTATGGGGGGGCAGGGGGGGAACGGAGCCCACTTCTGGTATAAGTATAGCAAGTTTAAATTGCTAAATGGTAACATTTTTTAAAATTAGAAAAAAGAGGTTTAGACCATTACCTAAATGGTGTTAGCCACTGGCTTCGGGGAGAAGCATCACAAAAAGCTGAGGTGGCAGGAACAGTTTTATCTTGCTGTTACTTGGCTGACTGCGGTCATGCACCGCTCCTTGTACTGCACTGTAAGTTAACTATGGCTTTATATTAAACTCTTTCCTTTTACCTTTAAGATCAAATCTGCTGTTAAGATTGGGGGTTTTCCCCCCCCTCCACTTGATGTTCCCCTGATATTTTATGTAAAAAGAGCAAACATAAAGCTCCTTAAGAAGTGGCATGATGTAGTCTAAGCCATAATAAAATTGCTCGTCCCCTTCCAGCACTTCATGACAATACAAACAGGTGCCCCTGAGGGAAGCCCCAGCAGCCCCCTCCTTCCCTCTCCCATGGCTTTACTTTCCAAAAACCCCGAAGGAGCCACTGGAGGCCAGTGTGGTCACAGCACGGGACTCTCCCCCTCACCCCAGCCCAGCCCCTCTGGCCCTTTGGGAGCTTTCAGCAAGCCACACTCCCCGGCGGCCCCAAAATCCCCGCATGCCCCTTCCCGAGGCAGGTGGCCAGCAGCCCGCCAGCCTCTGCCCCTCTCGTCACCTCATCCCTGCCAAAGCTCGCTGTGGGCACCGGCATCCCAAACGTGGGAATTCGCTGCAGGCAGCATGGGGTCTTGTCCTCTTTTTCACCCCCAAACTCCTGACGAAATCTTCCCAAATTCCCTCTCCCTGCTGCCTCTAGCTCGCCATCCACCATGTGCAGCGGCATCTGCCTGTCCTGCAGTCCGTCATGCTCCCAGTGCGGCTAAACACAGCCATCCACGTGCAGGACAGCAGGTCTCCTGACACCAGCAAGGCCCACAGAGGGCTATTTTCACCCTCACATTGCTTCCTCTGCCTCTAATATCATTGTTATTTAATCGCTCCTTCCACCAAGGGCGCAGGTCCCCCCTAGCCCCCCCTCCCCTCCTCTCCACGGTCCCTGGTGTCATCCAGCTCAGCCCATGTCCTTCATCTCTCTGTTTTCCCACTGAAACTGGTGATGCAAGAGGGAAGAGAAAAACCTGTAGCAAACCCCAAAGTAACCCTAAGCCACAAATAACGCATACTGAAAACTCACTCGCCAGGATGCAATTTTATCTTTGCCTCCTTTCGTTCGTGCTTTCCCTCACACCAAGGGCTGCTACACCTTCCTGAGCCTTCCCCCTTCCCACCTGCCCCATATTCCTGTATTTGCAGCCAGATCCTCCTTTTCCTGAGAGGAAAACCACAGGAAAGATGAAAGTGAATGCTTGAGGTTCACCTGGCAGAGTTTCCCCTGCAGTCATGTCCCAGGTGGGCATGGACACTGTGGAAGAGCCCCACGCCCCCTGCGAGCAAGTGGCAAGTGTGCTGGGTAGCCCTGCAGTGAACTTGCCCGGTGATGGCCACACTGTCTTGCAGGGAAGCCTGTGCTGAAGCTGCCCAAAGTTATTTTGCAGTTGGAGAAGGCTGCGCCCTTATTTATTCAGGGATAACCTGGCAACAGCAACACATGGCCGCGGTTCCCTGTTTGCAGGGCTTGGAAGGGTTCATCTCCAGTGCATCATCTCACGGTCTCAAATTGTGCGCTTCGTTATGGTTTGAGATGTTTTAGTAACAGGTGCTCTGTGCTCTGCCCAGCGGAAGGGAAAGGAGTGAAGGGCTTTACCTAACACATGCAATTGCTACTTATAGTTAAATGCCGATCTGGCTTTCCCAGCATTTGTCAAAATTTATCCCAACCAGGTCCTGCCTTAGCTTTTGATGACAACAGCCATAGTTCTCGAATTCAGACTGAAGTGTTGATACTTATCAGCAAAGCTAATGACATTTGACCTTTTGGAGCAAAGATCGTAAGTCAAAATACTTGCTGACTTGAGTCACCACAGTCAGCAGAAACCTCCTCTCACACAAAGCAGGATGAGTTTTGTGTGCTATAACACACTGTTTATTGATTTTTCGAGTATTATCGTTGGCCAACAGGGAAGAAATTCTTTCCAACTTAATCACAACAGTTACAGCAGATTATTTGGTTAGGTAGGAAACTCGGACACTTTCTGCAGACAGCATCCTCCACATGAACCCCTTGAAACTGCAATCTTGTCTATTCCCATAGTCAGTTCCACTGCAATGTAACCTCTAGTAAAATAAACAATTTTTGATTATAGGACTACACAGGATAAACTTTACTTATTAAATAATTTCACTAGCTAATTCACTTAAAAACCTCCTGTAGACAGTGTTTCTGTCCCCGTTAACAACTACGGTGTCATGACAAGGTACAGATTTGTCTCTGATTTCTTTACCTAATTGTAAAAGCATTTCAGCTTAAAATTAACTACAAAAAGACACAATAAGGTTAGTTCTGTGATCCCTGCCCAGCCTGGGCAGGCAGCACCGACCCATCCCATACACGAAATAGCAAGCTGTCAGCTGTTACTGAAAAAGAAAAGTTTTTATAATCTTTGCTCCTTTACAAGGGAATAGTATTTTGAGTGCTCTCATTTTCACATATCCAAATTCAGAGGCTTAAAATGGGCCCAACTTTCATGCACGACACTTCCAAAGGCAGGACACCTCAACAGCAAAGAGGCATCCAAAACTCACTCATAGTTTTTGGAAACGGTGCTGTCAGTATTATACCACTCTTTCACACCAGTTAATAAACAGATTTTATGTTTTGCAGCGCACTCATAATTTGGCAGGGTTTTAAGCTAAATCCTCTACAGTTTACTCACACAAAACATCAGGAGGAAAGCAAAACCATCATTTGTTCATCCCCTGTTTCTTTCTGGGCAAGTTTACTGCTGGGCAATGACTTTGACAGAGTCCCTCAGAAAATGCACTTGCTAGATGTGAGCACGGGAATTCGTGCTCTCCCACCCAGCCCTCGGAAACTTCCAACTAACGATTTTCTTGTTTCGGTGTTCTGTGCTCCAAGCTGGTTTCGTTTTCAGATGCCGGGAACAAGCCAAGGCCTAAGCACTGCACTGTAAAGCCATACAAATCACGTGAAAGATGTTGCGTGATTTTTTTATTCCCCGGACTGTGCCACCTCCTAAATGCCTTTTATTCGCTTTTCTACAACTTCGTCTTGTTTTCTTTTCTTTTAAACTCTGAGTCAATATTTTATTGATATATTCCTGCTGACTGGAGGGATTTGCCTGCTGTTTATCACTGAATTTAAGAGAGCGCCAAAATAAACAGTCCTAAGTGAAATAATAAGCACCGTTTTCCTTCTCCAGGATTGCAAAAGTGCCCTCTAATGGCCCTAATGGAGAGACTTCTTCCCCAAATTCTCTCTAAGCCGAGCCTTAAACCCGAGCGTGAAGGTAACTCTCCTGCGTGTCCCTCTGGGTGAGCTGAGGGGCAAGGAGCCGGGGCAGAGTGGCAGGTAGGGGACAAAGCTGGCACCCCTACTCCCCGGGGAGGTCACACCTTGGCCCAGGGGAAAGGGCTCGCTCGCCAGCCCAGCCGTGCCAGGACACCGGCATCGCCAGAGCCAGGGGAAGATGCCACACAGTAACCAGGGGCACGGCACAGAAGGGAAGGTAAAAACCCGCCACAGCTTGGAGGGACCAGGATGGCATACACAGACGCCAGCGGCTCTAGACCAGCAACAAGAGCAACACTGAAAAACATCCCAGAGAAAATATGACTTGCTTGTACGTTTTGTACATTCTTTCCTTTCCAAAAGAAAGGGGAAGAAAAAAGAAAAAAAAAAAAGAGTGGTTTAGGTTTTTTTTTCTTCCTTTTCTCCTCCCCCCCCCCCCCCCCCGCTCCCTGTGAGCAGGGAGCATCCAGGGGATCCCCATCTCCTCCCAGGTAGAGCTGCTCCCAGTCTGCCTTCCAACTGGTTTTGCCCGCCGGCCACTGGGACGCTGAGCCCAGGCGTGCCAAGCGATGCTGGGGCAGCGGCGGTGGTGGCAGGCAGTTGGGTTTTCCTTTTATTTTAACCTGGAAGGTGGCAGTCCTGTCGCCAGGGGAGCAGCTCCTGGGCTGCACAAACACTCCGGTAGCAACAGCCACGCCTCGGAAGAAGTTTATTTAATGAACCTACATGTATTTACCTACATAGAACAACAGATGAGAAATGCATGCTGTACCTTTGCAGTGGGATATCAATTATTTTAAACACCTCACACAGAACACAAATTTGCCACCTTGCCAGAGGTTTGTTGTTATTTTCCTTCATAAAGTATAAATAAACAAAAGCACCAGTCTGGCCATTTTATACATTTGAGCTATAAGCACATGCATGAAAGTTATCGCTAAATCAGATCACAGATTTTATGATGATTACGATTCATTCCTATCTTTTTAATGATTTCCACTTGGGCAGTGAGCCTTACCCGACCTTTCCAAAATCCCACATCCGCAAGCCCGCCATCCAGCCTTTAAGACCTTTGCGTAAGAAACTTCACCTAGACGAAAGCCCTGCAAATATCTAGGTAAACTGCAATTATAAGCAGAAATGGCGAGGATAACTGGCCTAGGTTCTGAGCTGGGGGACAAATTAACCGGAGCTGCGGCAGCACCTCACCGGCTCTTCCCGCAGGCTGAAGGATCAGCGGGGTGCACACCCTCAACCAAAGCCAGACACAGGCAGCCTCAGGGGCAGATAAAATCACCCCATTTTTGATTTTGCTGAACAAGCCTACGGTATTTTCTGTCTGCCCTAAGCAAGCCTTTTTTTTTTTCCCAGCAAAATATAGTGGTTGCACAGGGTGTACCCCAAGAGGTATCAGAGGCTCCTTGCTCACATCTCATCACAGAAATCCCACCCAGAAAACCGAGAATTCATTTTGTTTGGGGTCAAAGCAGTTGTGTACTCCTGTTCGGGTTCCACTGTGCATTTATTTCATGCACAGACAGGCGCACTCACAGGAAGGCTCAATGTCACTGAATATACCTCTGCTCTGTAAAAAGGGCGCAAGAGTACCAGATTCCCCACGTGCAATGCCAGTGCTATTCGCGAGTCATCTTCAAGTGCCTTGATCTATGGAAATCATTTGCTTTGCTTCTCAACTGACTGCAGGTCACAGAGACCTGTAAAGGACTTAAAATAACAAAACAAAACAACACAAAAGATCTGGGTTTACTTGAAGCAAATGCATCTGGAATAAATAAGCCCTAATGTTTAATTACAGACAGTGGAAAGTGCATGACTGTAATTTAGTGAGGATAATTTCAAGGCGCTGCCTGCCACAGTGCTTTTCTGTTGCGTTTCTTCTCTTTTTATTGTACGGATGGTTAACTTTTTAATCCTATTTTTAAACTCTGGTGTGTTGGAAGGTTTTTTTGGTTGTTTACATTACCCATGCTGCATCTCAAAATAAGTCTGTAGATTTATTGACTTCATTTAAGTCCAGCTTTGGAAATGTAAGGGCACTGTGCGACTTCTTTGACTTATTATAGGAACCCAGCAAGTAAAGAGGCTGTGAGCTTTTCCATTACACACGTCCAGAGATACATAACACAAATATATGCACCTCAACATACAGAGTTATCACCTCAGCAACAGAGGACTTTAAAAGCATCTACCGGTTTTGATCGTAATACAATTAGGTATTTTTAATGTGAAAACAAGGAAAAATAATGCCTTCGAAATTTTAAGTATTTACTGGGAGCTGCTTGGTTTGTTTGTTTAGGGGGAGACCAGAGGAGAAAAGTGAAGGCCTGCCATTTAATACTTACTATTCCCTAAAGGATCTGCAAAACATTTGGTATGCTTTTCAATTGGGTTTGGGGGTTTTTGGGGGGGGTGTTTTTTTTTAAAAAAAAAAAGCAGATCTCTTGAAACCTTGTTGTCTGGTCCTGCCTCGTGCCTGGGGAAAAGCATGGGCCACGCAGACTTGCGGGAACCTGGCCAGGAGCTCGGCCAGCGCAGCCCCAGCCAGCCCCTCTGCCAGAGGCGTGCACCAACCCAAAGCCTTTCCCTACAGAATGGGGGCGGGGGGCGGGACAGGACAACGCATGAGGAACACAGCTCCAACAGGGACACAGGGGCGTATTGCTGTCTCCATGGATGTTAAAGAGAAACATTTCTGTGTAGCGCCGCGGCTGGTTTGACATGGCAGCTCCCGTTGGCAGGATTGCCTGTAACCAGGAGGAGGGCAGGAGCATTTACAGACCTGTAATCCATGGATTAAAGCTCCCTAAGTAGGCACGGACACGATGGACTATAATGGTGCCTTTGAAGCATTTAGGGTCCACCGTGTCAATAATCTGTGGGTTAACCGACTGCCTCTTGCAATTCCAATTCAACCCGCGATTTTCCTTTGCTGGGAGCATTGTTTTAGCAAACCAAATCACAGCAGCATGGGGAAAAAATCAGCTGTGTAAAAATAAGAAGGTATGAAGAAATAAGGGTACGTTTCCACCAAATCTTAACGAGCAACAGTGGCAACGAACTACAGCTTAGGGGAGAGGTTAAGTTCGAAGGGGTAATATTGTAAAAATGTGGAGCTGTCTCAAATTAGACATTTGAAAAGCAAACATACTCAGGGAGATAAGGTATCAAAAATCAAATTTTACATGGACTATTTTGTTTCTAAACTGAGCCTTATTTATTTTTCCACTTTTAGTGGAAACAGATTCAACTCTGATTACATCGAAATCACCATCCTGGAGCTGGTGGTAGCGGGACACTTCAAAAACCAGCTGAGCCAGGAGATGCCATTTGGGACACTTGAGGAAATGCCTCGTAGTTTTTCTTTTTTAAATCAGAGACCACATACTTCTCTCCTTCGCAGCCATCTCGACCCATGTGGCTCAGTGGTGAGTGTCAAAACCAAACAAACAGCGAGTCTCTAGCGACCTCGGTTACAATGCTCAGTTGTTCTCCCCTGCCCCTCCTTGCGAGGGGGTGGCAGGGGCACGGGAAGAAGTGACGTGCTGGAGTACCGGGTGGCAGCCAGCTGGTGGCTCGCACCCCGTGCCGAGCTCCCCTTCCCTTGGCCATGCCAGCATGGGCTGGCCTGTGTCCTTACTGTCAATACCTGCTCATCCTCCCAAGCCCGTACAAAACACCCAGGCAGCTGGACATCACTCACGGAGAGGGCAAGTGTCATGGGATGGGTGACTGGTACCAGCTCTTCCAGAGGAAAGTCTCATGTCAGATGCCCAACTCGGAGAATGGGAATTTTTTCCTTCATCTCAGCAGGGTTTTAGCCCCAGTAGGAGAAAAAAAGATAAGGCAGAGAAATCTTAGTTTGCACAACTCCAGGCCATTTAAGAAAAACAACCCTGAATGCCACGCAGCTCTACCACAAATCTTTCATTGCAAGATCTGGAGGTGTTTTATAATGGAGAGTAATTATTATCCCCTTGTTACAAGCAATAAAAGTGGGGCAGCAACTTTCCTTGTTCAAGTAAATCCCAATATAATCCCTTCCTTTAATCATAAAACAATAGCTACTTTCCTCGGCCAAGTCATTCTGCCTTCAGCACAGCTCTCTCAGTCTGTGTTACTGTCTCTCTGTAATGAATTTCAG
This sequence comes from Ibidorhyncha struthersii, assembly GCA_013398815.1. Lineage (NCBI taxonomy): Eukaryota > Metazoa > Chordata > Aves > Charadriiformes > Charadriidae > Ibidorhyncha > Ibidorhyncha struthersii. The sequence continues at coordinate 2,518,892 of VZSZ01010267.1, forward strand.
CAAGGGGATTAGCGGGGAGGAGCACATATGAACAATTACAAATTACAACCAACACAAGCATGTTGGTATTTGGTATGGAGTTTCCCACTGTTTCTCTGGAATACTTCTGAATGACATTATGAGCAAGCGCCCTTGCCAAAACCCATGAGGGACTGAAGTGCCAGGGTACGATAAAGAGCAGGAGCAGAACCGGGGTCCGTGCATCCCGCCGTCGCATCCTCAAACTGCCGGAGCTTACGTCTGGACGTCAGAAAGACCTTTGGAAAGTGCTAAAACATAAAACCAAAGTCATTAACTGCATTAACTACCAAAGGAGTTAAAGTTGCTTCAGCCACTGCTAGGGCCTGGGGAATATCTCTTGCCTGGCAGCTGCCCACGGCCAACAAGGTGTTTGTTAAAGAGCAGAAAGAAAGGGGCTCGCGCAGGGCAGGGAGCTGTGGGAGCGGCAGTGACAGGCAAGGGGCTGCGGGTCACCAGTGTGACTCACCAGTGCTCCGGCTCGCCGAGCCTCCGGTGGCTCCAGCAACAACCGGAGCACTCATGTTTTGTGGAAAGCTGTGCTGTGAGCACACTGGAATTGCTTCTGCCCTTCTACTTTTTGGTAGATCATTAAAACAGGGGAAATTGCTGACTACTTTAAAACCCTTTTAAGTGCACAGAGGCTGATTCCCTCAGCTTCTACCAAATACGCAGTTTTCTTCAGCATTAGGAACACCACCACACTTGTACATAGGATTATAAACCACAGCCAGCCCAAGAACATTAGTATTCATGCCCACTGCCCTACCCCTACACACACAGTTTTCCTGCAACGGCCACGCAGAAGTTTGCATTTACAATTTTACCATATCTTCCTTTTTACTGCCTAGGGTTTCTCAGTGCTTCCAGGCTAACCAGTGTCAACCAGTAATACCTACAATACCTACAACAGCAGCAACTCCCCAGAAAGCCCTCTGGCAGCTGGAAGAGGGAAGCAGGACAGCAGCTCCAGTAACAACCATTACGACGGTGCTTGTGCCCAAGAGGTAGTTCTCCAACCCCGGACTGCATCCCTGTGCTGCTGGCAGGATGGTGTCCCACAGTGGTTTGCAGGGGCGGAGAATATCTCAGAGCAAAGACACAGCAACGGGAACTCGAATAGAAACTGTAGTGGCATCTGGCACCAACCGCAATTTTAAGGTTGGTTTCTAGGATTTTTCAATCCAGAAACACCCACAGTTAACTAGATATGGGACAAGTTAAAAATACAATTTATATGAACAGAGGAAATAAGTTATTTCTATCTTATTCTGTTCTCTCCTGTATTTTTCCAATCTTATCCCTGTTTTTAGCTACACCTGAATCATGTAATCCAAATCCTTAACTGACTTCAAAGAAACTGACTTTTTCTACCGAATTGAGAATGTAGCCCATATTACTTATATCCACAGTAATACAAGGTATGCTGATAGGTGATCCCCCAAAATTTCCTATTCCTTAATTACCATAAGAATCCAAATTTTTCTAATTTAACTTACTGTCCAAAATTGGATTCAGTTTTAATATTATCTGCCTTCAGCTTTAAAGGCATGCAAAGGAAATCTTGGGCCCTACAAGTCCTTAATGAACCCTTAAGGTGCTCTCTCATAATGATTTGTTACGTATCACAGTAATTCACAGATGCTGTGTCTCATTTTCCCTAGTTGGAAAAGGGTTGCTGAAAATATGTAAACATTCGTCAAGTGTTTGAAAATGGAAAGTATCAAATGCAGTGCTAAAGATATTGATATTTACATATTTCTGCCAGCGTGCTCAGTGTTAGAGCTGGCAGATCTCAGCCACAGTTAAAGCAGCAGACTTTCCAAGACCCAGCATGGATATTGTCCCCCACGCTGATCCCCACTGTCCCTAGAAAGCAGCACAGACAATTTCTTGGTCGCACCATTAGCTCTGGTGATTTCCTCGGAGGCTGCAGTGGCTGAGAGCACAGGATGGCCCATGGCAAGCGAACCACACCACAGGGAGGATGATTAGCCTCACCACTTCTCTTGCGTGTCATTCAGAAAATGACCTCCTTCGCATCCTCACTTCTATACACTATGTGGGTAGGAATGAGAAAAAGCAGGAATGCTCATGCTGGCTAAACTTTGCCTACCAGCATTTATTTCCTTAGCATCCTGCTTTAAAAAGACACAGATTCCTGTAGAGTAAATTAGAGAAAATTGTTAGCGAAGGATGTTAGTTGCTGCGAATTTCTCGATGCAGCTAGCTGAGATCACCCCCCGTGGCGCCTGCCACTTCCCACTGCCTCCAGAGAAAATCCAAACTACTTCTTCCCCCAACAGCCTGACCTTTGCATGGTGAGGTGGGGGAGATTCATCCTGCCCAGACCCATGGGCAGAGGTTCTGGCCCCACTTTCCTAATCGTCCTGCTAGTCACTGGGACAAATGATAGCAAGCGCACCCAGTATCCATGAGAAGATCACCTATATGGTGCAGGGGTGGCTCCCAAGGTTACTCAAGGCTGTTGCAACTGCTGAGAAGTGGACAAAAAATTTGGGACAAGCGTGGCCAGACACTGGAGGAGCTACAGACCCAGGCAGCCCGTGTGCTGCCCTGAGCTGCTCAGGAGGCACCGCAGAGCACTGCTCACCCAGCATCACTGAGCATCTCCAGGGCTGAGGAGCCATGCGCTGAAGAAAGGATTCGCCTCCAAAGGGCAAAATGGTATAGGCCCAGAGAGACAGTGAAGGATGGCCACAGAGATTGCTGCCACAGGTGGGCCCACGGTCAGAGCTGACACGTGCATCCGTGTGAAGAGATTACAAGACACCCTGAGTCCAACCACAGCTCACCAGCCACCAGCCCATCGTACCAAAGCAGGAGACGAGCATGTTTGGGACCTGCCAGTCTTCAGGGTGGCTTTCTAACACTTTTGGGGTTTTCTAAGTGGTGGACTTCTGCATGATCAAGCTGAAAAGTCTTTCTTCGGTGCAAAAAGATGGGTGCTCCGACAGGATGTGCCGCAAGAGTTTCAAACCTGCTGGGGTCAACTGCAGAGCTGTGATAAGGGATCTCAAAAATCAGATTATCAAAAGGGTCGGTTTCAGCTCCACTCTACTGCTGGGCGAGTGTTTATTTGTCCAGGCTGGCAGGCGAAAGGTTAGTCCTTTAGTTACTGCGAACAAAAGCGGAGGGAACACATAGGGGCAGATAGGTCAGAGTGTCATGGTTGAGCGAACATCCAAACAACTCCAAAACCTTCAGGCCTTCTTATGGTAACCATACATCCTTGGTTGACAGCAGGGAAAAGCAGGGAATTTCTGCCTTCAGAGATGGCTGAAACGCATGCCAAGAGCATTTCCTCTCCCAAAGGGGGAAGATGTGGTGAGAGCTGTGGCGTGGGACCCGGTGCTGCCTTCTGGGGGTGTCCCTTTGCTACTGACTGGAAATGGCTGCGAGATCCTTGGAATGAAAATTACTGCTAAAGGACAAAGTGTCATTTCAACACCACCACTAACGTTGCATGCTAAAACTCAAAAAGCTGTAAATTCAAAAAAGTGTCTGCTCGTTGGTGCTTTGTCCCCTCAAGGCATTTCAGCATGCCCAAGAGGTTTGGGCCAGAGCCAGGCAGAGGGCTCTGCCCACGGGGACGATGCCCCCCCAGTCTCACTTTGCTCCCACATCCACCTTTCACCAAGGGCCACGAGTCGGCGTCCGCACAGTCGCTGGCTGAACAAACCACGCCGAGCCCGTAGTGCCAAGTGGGGACGGCCATGAACCCAGTGCGCACAAGGTTGAGCCAGAAGTGTGTTTTGGCCTACTGTAAGAACATCTCGCTGACGTGTATGAATTTTGCATTTTCTAGTTAAAGCCCTAATTGCCTGGATTTTTCTTATAAATGCTTTGCAGCTGCATTTTCTTAAATGAGTGGGAATTAGAACGCGCTCCGTAAATTAACATAGCACATTTCTTTCCCTGAGCCTGCTTACCTGCTATCACACACTTGCAAGAGATGTCTTATACTCTTGCTTTAAAATACCTGCTTAATTCAAATGTTAAATTAAGTTAGACTTGTTCACATGATGTGAAAAGGTCTTAAAATCTACTTATTTTTCCTGGTATGAATTTTTTTCAACTATTGTACTATAACAGGATTATAAAAGTTTTAATTGACTGACATTAAATCTTCCCTGCAAAATTGTAACTTTAATACCCGCTAGGACTATTAGATTTTTATTCATTATTTCTCATTACTGAAAAATCATTTTGAGAGAGCCCCTAGGGTCTTCCCCAAATAAGGGTAAGATCCTATTAGTCCTACAAATCATACTCAAGTAAGTAATTCTACCCAGGAGAAAAAGCCTGTGGGGAATTAAACGCAGAGTTAGTAGCCAAAGAAAGAGAAAGAATGGGGACTAGAAACCGTTAGTGCTGCTCACTGATGTTTTCCTTCGCATCCAGAGACCAGCTGGCAGCCCCGAGACACTTGGCTTTCCCGCACCATCATCATCCCGATCTGTAAACTGCTTAATTTGCATCAGGTTTCTGGATTTCAAAATGCTGAGACACGTTTAGACTGTTTGACTATAAACAAATTAGCAGCAAATCTGCTGCACCTAAACAAAATAGCAAGAGAGCGAGTGAGCGCGCTCACATCTTCACGACATTCTGGTTGCTTTGTAAAAACCATCTACCCTGTTTAATAATCCCTGCAGACGCGTGCGAAGAACCTGTGATCCCGTCGCACCTCCCACCTCCCACCTCCCCACCAGCCTCTGCAGCAGGAGCAGTGGCTGGTCTAGTGCTGCTCTATTTTGGTACTGAGCAAGTTAAAAGCGAGAAAGATGAAAAGCATCATTTTTCTCACACCCTAATGAAGTTTCAACCCCTTTAAAGTTACTTTTCCTTAAATAAAAATAAAAAAATAAAAAAAAAAAGAAATATGCTCAATTAGGCAAACAATGCTTTTCCCCTGTAAATCACAGGGGAAGTGTCGGCCTCGGTGGCGTGTCACGTTGTGAGCGTGCGAGGGTCACGCTGGAGGGGCACTCATATCCGGACCCGCAGAAGGGGGAATGAAGTAGGAAAGATAAATTATTGCCTTTTGTTTTTCAGATTTCCAGGTGCTCGCAGTAAGTACCCACTGCTTCTTATCTCAGCTGTCATGCAAGCAACAAACATCTCGCCAACTACTGAATTTAATTACCCTAAAAGCAGAGCGGTCCAGATTTGGGCCAAAATCGGAACAACCTCATGTGCTCTTGAGCAATCTGTGAGAAATGCTGAAAATGCCACGGTTACCTAAGCGCTCAGCCCTGCCCGGCTGGAAGGACACAGCCCACCGAAAGATGCTCGGCACAGGATTCGCCTGCATCCCTCTGGTAACTCAGGTATATTTTTGTTTATCGAAGCAGTTGTGGACCGGGGGCTGGGTTCTCATACTGTTTGTGTTGCTGATTACACGAACGGCATTTAAAACCCATCCTGTAAAATGTCCCCCACAAGATCATCATGGTTTTGGTGAAGTTATAGTATCAGCTATCTCACACATGAACCGAAAAAGATGATGCTTTGCCTGCTTCTGACGTGTCCCATGCAACCGACATGCTCCCCGGGGCACAATCAAAGCCATCTACGCAGTCACGAGATTTTCGGCTCGTTCCTGTTACAGCTCTGCATTAACATTTATCTTTCTCCCGTTCAGTGGGTGTCCTTGCATACCGCAAATTAGAAAATTAATTCTGAAAGAACAAACTTTTCTTTAATATTTATCCTCTCTGTCCCTCTTAATTTATTTCCAGCTTTAAGCACATTCTCCTGGAGTTATGATTTATTACCCTGACCTGTTTCCTGATCTAAGGGCAAATACTTCCTCTCCTAATGACATCTTGTTAAAGTTTTCAAACATAACATCTCCTCAGCCTTCCAAGCTCCTTCCATCCATCCACAAGCATTAGCTTATTTGAGTCGTTTTCTCAGGCAGAAACTATCCCTGTTTGATCTCATGAAGATTTTTGTTGTAGAATTAGCGTATTCTCAGTCACGATGTAAAACAAAGCGTGGGGAACACAGATTCTGTACTCTGTCTTTTCTCCAAGGCGATGCTCACTCACTGCACCGCTCGTTATTTAGCAGAGCTCAAGCAGCACTTGAGTCCCTTCTCACTGGCCTTACTTAAGATATTCTCTTTCCTTTAACATAATTCTGATTTATTCACCTTTCACTCCTTCCCGTACAGTCAGTGACACCAAAATACAGAGCACAACAGCATTCGGTGTCACACCAGGTTCTCCATAAGCAAGGTAAACATTAGTCTTATGGGCTGTATATACACTCTCACGCAAGCCTTGTATTCCAAACACTCATTTCTTGATACATACAATTGTCGAGGTTATCATCCTTGATGCTGGGCTTTCCCACCCTGGTGTAAGGGCTCGCAAACTTGTTTTCTTACATGAAGGAGGCAGCCCTTCCCTCCTTCAGTCAGGTCTACCCTTCTCCTCTGCATTTTATAATCGAGGAGAAAAAGAAAGCGAAACCTCCGCCGTTATTTTAACTGTCATGACTGGCTGAACTGGTAGCCCACAGCAGCTCTATAGTCTCCCACGCTAATAACATCAGCCCCTTTGAATGCACCGAACGAGAGACGTGCAGTTTTCATTAGACTACCCTTAATGCAGAAAACGTGCACATTCGGCAAGGTCGAATGGAAACCCGCCATCTCTGATGAGTCCATCGGTACAAATTAGTAAATCTGCCTCCTGCGAAAGCAAGCCGGGGACTGAAAAGATAAATACCCACTTAGTTAAACAAAATAAAACCAGCTCTAGAAAGATGCAAGACCCTGAAGGCGGACTGAAATAGCCCCTTGAAAATAGTGAAGTAATGGGCTTAGAGTTTTATTATTCGTATAAAGTTTAGTGACTTCAAAATGAACGCGAAGCCAAACAAGACTTGTTATCCCACTAAAATCTGTGCTGTAACTGAAGCCAGTACCCAGATGTTCTGTGGTAAAATCCGCCGCTTCGCTGCATAAAAGCACCACATACCCTGACGTACAGTCCTGGCTTGCCTTTATCCAAACCTACTTAGATTCTGGATTATTTTTCTAGCAATCTTTTAAACTGTCATGGGAAGCATAAAAGGTGGTCTCCTACAAAACCGTTTGGTACCAGCTTGAAATGCAACCATTTGCAGAAATAAACCAGGATTTCTTTTTAATAAACTGTTTATTACCAGCCTTTCGGAACATAAAATGTAGAAGAAAACACGGGGTCTGACTAATAAACATGTAATTTTTTTATATCTATTAAGGCAAAAGACCCTGGCACACTTCAGAGTGAGAGATCCAGCAAAAAGGCTCCGTCCTCCCCTACCGAAGCCACAGGATGGGGAGCGGAAGGCCACCGCGCAGCTGGAGGCTAGAAACCCCGATGTGCAGCCAAGGTGAGCCCTGGCTCCCACGGCACCGTTAACCCACTTCAGCTCCTGGGGCACCTCTCAGGAAGGGGTTTATCCCTTCATTGTCAGGGGACTTCTAAGGCAGGCAAGCCTTAGGTGGACAAACCTGCTAAGGAGGACAAAGCGGACTTGAAGACGCTGTTTCTGCCCCTACACGCAGAAGGAGAAGAGGCGTGCTGGAAAAAACGCGGCAGATGGGCCGGAGCTGCGTGCCGGGAGCTTTAAACATCGGATGAACGCCGAGTATGTGGTGAAGGCATTCGAGCCGAACAGGGAAGGCTGCACAGGCGTTACGTGATTTTGAACAGCTTGCTTGACAGTTTGCACCATATTGTATTTATAAACATTGGGGAAACCTAAATGCTTCTCCTTGGTGTTTCCGAAGTAGTCATCCACAACAAAACAGGCGCGCAGGGCGATCCCACACGGCTCTGCCTCACCTCCCTGACAACCTTCTTAAAATTTAAAAAAAAAGGTACCGTATTAATCTTTGTGGGATCAGCATCCCATACGGTGTTCAAATTCCCACTCAAACTGCACATCTGACCACCAAATTCCAAACTCCCCCGGGGTGTGCTGGGGTGTGTGAGGTAACCCACCAGCTGATGACGCCACCAGCGCGTCACGCGTGTGCCACCGCCTGCCAGTGAACAGCCGGCTCCTCTCGCAGGCGCCACGGAGCGTGGCGCATCCCCAGGTGGGTGCAGGATGCGTGTGTTGTGTCACCTCGCCGGCAAGGCTGTGATTACACACTGCGGTGGCCACACTCCACAGCAGAAAAATAAACGGGTTTTCTGCCCGGGGCCATGCAGAAACAGGGACAGCACAGTCCTCATCAGGGAAATGCAACAAGACTGAAGGGAGTTTTCAGACGTATTATAAAGCTCTTTCAAATTAAGAGGGGCTCGATATCTGCCGACACAGAAAGTCCACAAAGAAGAAGTATCGTTCTCCTCCCAACAGGATGAAACACAGTCACGGGACACCAAATACATCCACACAGTACCCACGCATGACGGGGTACTGCACATTTCTGCTTCATCACATCTTCAGTGGTTGAAATAGAGCAAAATCTCTGAGTGTTTTAAAAAGTCCTCTCCTCCTTCAAATATTAACAAGCTTTAAATTCTAGACATTACTCTAAGTACTCCCAGAGACTTTTAGTGGTACTAGAAAGCTGACCTCGGCAGCTCTCCTCTTGCAGGTATGTGTTTTGCTACGAGGTAGGAGAGTGAGGCCGGGAGGATGAGGCATTCTTGACAAGAAGCAATCCGAAATGCCATTCCTAAAATAGCTAAGAATCAGCGATTTTCAAAGTAGGCTGAACAGAATCACTAAGTTTTTCTCCCAGCTCCCTTACAGCACAGCTAAGGGTGCTGAGGATGTCTAACACCCAAGCTCTATTTTTACAGAAACCGGGTTACGGCCAAGCCAGCAGTGCCTTGCCAGGGTCACTAGCATATAAATCACTTGCCACCAAATGTCCAGGGTGGAATTCACCCTCGAATCGCTCGCATCTCTTCCAGTTTTACACAAATACAACTCCACCAGCTCGACCGAGCGTGAAATCAGTACGCCTCAGGTAGTAGCCCATCCTAAGACGGTGCTGCCAGTGCACCCTGACTGTAGGATGCTCCGATGGAGACGTGGTGCCACGTCTGTGTCACTGAACATCACCTGGTATCTGCTCACACACAGCCAGCCGGGCCAGGGAGATCTGTGTACTTGCGTTGGGGATCCTGCCTCCCCTCTGAGCTCTCCTCCTCCAGCTCCGTCAAGCCACCAGAAGAGCGATACTGTTTAAGTGTTTTAATTAAAGATTGTAACTAAATGCTAACCAGATCCTTTGGTGGGGAGGGAAAGTCCGAAGCACGCTACAAGCTTCACAGCCCGCTCTCTGAAACCAGCCTGGCTCATGTAGGTGCCCACCAGGGCGATTTCCAGAGCTGCGCTGGGCAGCACAGCACCAACAAGATCACGCTCATCCCTGGCACCCAGCTAACCCAGCTGAGGAATCAGGGCACGTTACCACTCAAGCGTTAAATACAGGCAGAACAAAAACGCTTAGAGAATCACTGCTTTTCAAAAATCTGCACTAGCCTTTAACTGTGAAGGTTTAGATACATAAAAGTTATATCTGCAAGTGATTAAACAACGCTGTGTAGCTATTGTCTCTACGCTGTCGAAATAAAAACATGACCCAAGCTGCGCATAGCAAATCTCAGCACTTACATCCCACTGTTGAGTTTTCCCTCTACTTTATTTGGTAGCCACCTTCGCCTCTCCCTGCACCCCGAAAACAAAGTATGATGCCAGCGAAGACGGAGCCGTTGCCTGCCTGGCACACACCCGCCGGCGCCGGAGGGCGAGCCGGGGCTCCCGGCGGCAGCCCGGGCTGCGGGGCACCGGCCGCCGCCGGCTGAAAGAAGGCAAAACCGGGGAGGAAAGCCCAAACCTCAAAGGTGAAGGGGGGGATCCGAGAGGGCGCCGGGGTCCTGCCGGCAGCATCCCGCAGAAGCGGCGGCGGAGCGGTGCCGGGACTAGGGGGCTCGGCGCTGCTGCCGGGGGACCGGGCGGGGTGGCCGCTCGGTGCGGCGCGTCCCCTGCCCCGCTATGACCGAGTAGTCCCGCAGCCGGGGGGAAGGAGGGTGACACCGCGCTCCCCGCCGCTCCGGTGCCGGTGCCTTACCTTGCGGCGTCCGGTCCCGTCCCGTCCTGTCCCT
>VZSZ01010267.1:2529566-2631326 GCA_013398815.1 Ibidorhyncha struthersii
CAGCCGCTGCTTGAAGGGGTCGTGGTTGCGGCAACGCTGCGGAACATCCCAACAGCGACAGAGAGATGGGCAAGGATGCGTGAGAAATGGGATCTATTAAAACCCTCCTGCAATTTAGGCAAATGGGTCTCGAAGCTGCATATGCAGCCTCTCACCTTCTCCCTCCTTACGTTTTGATCAGAGGCAGCTTTCAGGTTCGGGGAGCGGGGGACATTGCTCTTACTATTACCTGGGAGCTGCAACAAAAAGGCAGAAGGTATCCTTTGCTGTTTAAAAACAAACCCCTGTCTCTTTTTGTTCCTTTTTTGCCACATCAGTCATAAAAACGTCAAGTGCTACATAAGCCTTAAACAAGTTATTACCAATAGCAGCTGATGGGGTAATTTCCCTGAAGGTAATCACTTCAACAGATTTGGGGAGCAAGAAAAACCTCCTTTTCTCACAAGACCGCTGAGCAAATCTGACAGCAAAGCCTCAGCGGAGGGATGCAAATTGTCATATTCTGTAGGGTGACAATCAGCTTCACTCTGTGAAGACACAAGCCCCAGAAGCTCATGTCTTCAGGGACACGTAGCTGTCCAGACCTCTGCTAATTGCCATTAGTTACTGCCGCTTACCTCCCAGTCTGTCAACTCACAGAGTAGCCGGGCCGCTCACTGCAAACCAGCGAGCACTCTGCCCAAGGGTCTGCTGGAAAATGTAAGTTCACCCAAAGAAACCCAGGATTAAGAAAAAGAGCCCCATGGGAGCCCTCATGCCATTATCCTTCTGTTTACATGTCCCTGTTTTTACATATTTCACAACTATATTTATCGTTTTCAAATAGATTCAAGGGTAGGAGTTTGGGGAAGGGAAAAAGACACAGAAGTTTAGAATTAAGTTATGCATGTTTAAGGAGAACCTAAAAATACCTGGTATTCACACACAGCATCCCGCCTTCTTCCTTTCTAGAGGATCGTTTGCCTCCAACTGCAACACCTCAATAACTCAGTAAACTACACATGCTCCTGTTCTGCTGCAGAAGATGCAGAGATTCAATCATCCAAAAATGGGAGAATCTGACTGAACAAGAAAGCCAAAATTAGTAAAGAAAACCCTGTGCCATCTCACTAGTTTTTCCCCAAGCCTTTGGGGTGTGCAGGAGCCAGCAGAGAGGGATGTGCTCAGGTGAAGGCAGGCAGCTGCCTGCGGATACAAGTCATGGCACAAGAGTATTCTACAGAGCCTGGAAAAATGGCTGGCTCCGGTTTGAGGTCATTAGAGGTAAAATATTGCTACCCAGCCAAACAGCTCTTGAGCCTGTGCGCTTCACACACAGGCAAACCGATTATTTTTAACCCGAGGACAGTTTTAGTGCTATTGTTCTTAGAGGGTATTACTGTTTGTGATTTCAGGGGAAGCAAGATGACATCCCTGGGATATTATTTACTGAGGTATGTGAATACCAACTCCTCTGCTGATAGATAACTCTTTTTTTGGATGCTTGCAGTTCTACCTCTATCGCAATTGTAAATCTCTATCATGATTTAAAGCATAGCACAGAGCGACTCCCAGCCAGAGGAACAGTTAAAACACTTTCAGAACAAGATTCTCCGTTCTCAAAATTTACAAGGTACAAAAATATTAAATGCAGATATGGAAGGCGGATTGGGGATTTAAATGCTGAAAATTACGTGAACGCCTGGGAGGTACTAGGGCAGCCAGTTACATGGAAACCAAACAATAAAAGCCCAAAATATGGAAAATTCTTGTGGGTAGGTTATTCCTTTTAAATCCATTCAACTGTCCCAGGTACTATCCCAGCACTTAAGGAAATTGGTATTGAAATGCTACCCCCAGAATCCAGAGATGATTCATGTTTGTACAATCATTACAGGAGCATGTCCCAGGCACAGCAGCGTAACATACCCAGGGCAAGAAGTCTTTGACTGTAAAATGCCATTCCTTATGCAGATGTGGCAAAACTGGGAAACTAAAGGGGGAGAAGATCCGCAGACCTCTAAATGACTTGGCTTTGGGTGCTCATCTTCTCCTTCCACCCTCTCAAAGGCTTCCAGGGATTTGAGTTTTGCCAGCAAAAATGGGCGCAAGAATGATTTTCAAGAGGTGCATGCTAAATACTGGTGAGAACTAAATTATTCATTCACATGCAGTCACAATCTCTGTCTGTAGCTGTGGATCATTTACTCAGGGGCTGAAACTGTTTTGACTTAAGTGAGCAAATAAATATCCAAAATTTGGAACATCTGTAATTGGTTCACAAAGGCGACTGTAAACTGTCTGGACTGACAATTGCGCTCTTCACAGTTTCACCACTCTGGGAGACCCTATTAGAGTGGATGGATAGGTGCTACCAGAAAACAAGATGCATGTTATGTATTATGGAGAAAAAGAGGAGGAAACGTTTAATAAGCTATCCAGTGAATAAATCTGAATAATAAATCTTTCCAAAACAAAAATGGAAATGGGCAATTGGATATTCTAGGAGGAAAGAGGGATAATTCATCGTATAAATAATTCATTGCAAATTTTAGCACCCAGTGCTGCTGTTCATTTGGTATGGAGGACAGATGACACTGTGTGTGCTTGCATGTATGTGTTTAATTGTGTGTATATATAATTATTTTTTTTACCCAATTACGTGGTTCTCATTGTGATGCAGATCTGAAGATCCATCGATTAAAAATTGTTGCTCAGGAAAGGGTATCTTTATCTATTAACCTCAGAAAATGATATGCTAAACCAGACCTATCAATCAATTATGCCTCATAGGCCACGATGGGTTTTAGTTATGCAGCATCACACAGTGCTCAGTCTCTCAGAAGAGGAATGGGCTGGGCAGCAGGAGCCTCAAGAGGCATCTAGGAAGCATCTGGCTTGGTAGCTGCCCCTGCCTTCCCCAGCGGAGCAACACATGAAAGCCCAGGTGGAGTCTGAGGAGCGACAGCATGCAGGTAAGTGATAAAACCAAACTAATTTGCTGTGAGCATAGAGATGGTGCTCCTACTATCACTACAAATGCTGATGTTGCTTACTAGGTTTTGCTTGCCTGAGTCGAAGCCACAGGTTTTGCCTCAGCAAGAGGTCAAGTTTTTCTTCTGCCCGTTAGGCAGCAAGCAGGTGCTGCTTGAAGCAGAGTGACCTGCGTGAGAGGTGATGGCCTTTCGGGGTTGGGCAAAGCACCAGACTGTGAGAACGTCTTCCACTGGTGCGCTGCTGCTTCGCCCAGCACAGCCCGGGCAGGCAGGCAGGCAAGCATGCAAGGACCAGCGCAACCAGCACACTTCCACAGAAAAACCAGAGCTACTGCGACCAGCAGCAGGGCAGTGTGAGCATCCTTGCAAGCGCTCCGCCGGCTCCCTTCTCGCCTCAATTACGGTTTCTTGTTTTAATAAGAGACGTTTTCTTTACCCTATCTTGAGAAAAATCAAAAGCACGTGCAGCAGTTGGCGTGCAGCTCGCGATTTAACTCAATATTGCTCCTGCATTACTTAAAAGTGCTGGTGGGAGAAGGATAAAACAAGACACCTCAACAGCAGAGCGTGGTTAATACAATTTCGCGACACCCTGTTATGTGCCCTCTAGGCTTTACCCAGCTGCAGTGTAAACTGACGAATTGCCACTGACCCCAAGAAATTACACACTTGGGCTGCCCTTAACTCATTACTTGCCTATTTTATCCAATTATGTTTTATTTATTAAGATAATCTTTAAAATCTCTTGGTGTTGACTGCTTTACACCTCCAGTGCATTCTTTTTAATCCTACTGTTTTATGAACTGATTAACAAGATTTTTTTGCCCCAACAGCACAAAAATAAAACAAAAATCTGAAATATGGTCCGAGTAGCCAGCACTGGCATCTCCCATATCGTCACTGGAAAACACCTGCTGTTAGACACTACTGTAACACTTGTTTTATTTTGCCAAATTTGATGTAATATTATAAAACCATATTAAAGATGAACAATTTCACTGTAAAATCCCAAAACTGCATGTGAAATGTAATGACAAGCAGAGCTCTCATGCTCCGAGCATTATTTCTTAGTCATAACTTTGTTCTACTGAAAAAAGAAAAATGATGCTATTTTGCATAATTTAAATAATCTAATCTAGTTTCCAGATAAAATTGTTAACAAACCATTGATTTAATCTCAAGTGCCAAACAGACCCCTTAAACGCTGACGCAAAATATCTATTTGTCTAATTAAAATGAATGAATTTAATAAAGGAGAATGGTATGGTAATTAGATGTATTATGAAGTATAGGATACTTTGATCTAGAACACGCACCCTTTAATTCTTATGTGACTAGGTGTTCCCACAGACACAGCCCAGACCTAAGTTCTTATTATATTCCTGTCTTCAAAGAGTAATTGTTTTAGACATGTCACTGCAAAATGTTCATTCAAGTCACTATTTTCGACCACAGTATTACACACTCACACAATGGAGTAAGAAATTCTCTCCTTGGCTGTTCAAAAATAGTACTTAAAATTAACTTTTTTTTTTTTGCATTTAATGCTTCACATGCCCTAAACTTCAGCTATACATACAGCTTCTGCACAAATGTGGACAAGCAGGACATTCTGCCCCTCAAAAAACCTCATGCAAAAGTAGTCATTGCAATTTTTAGGGCCAATTTGTGGACTTTATAAGTACTTACCTGAAACAAACACATTGCTACCTCCATGGCAGAAAACGAGAACCGATTTGATTTTGGGTTTATCGGATGACACCTGACTGAGAAGGAGTTGCCTTCACACAGGACAGACGAGGAGAGTCTGTAGCATCCTAATTCCTTCCAGGCCACTGAAAAATTTATGGCATCAACCTCCTTCTCCTCATCTTCTCCTTCCTCCCTCAAGGTGAAGACCAGCCTTCGATATCCACAGCTCTCGTTTCAAGATTGAGACTTCTTCTCTTCTGGTTAACCAATGACAAGAAGAAAAGAAAAATTATGAACTCTACTCAGCAGAAACACCCAAATCACCCTCATGACAACATTTTTTCCCTTTGGACTTTCCTAGAAGATCCCAAGGTGAGTGCAACATGAAGCTGCTCAGAATTCTTAGCATTTTTGTATATCTACGGCACATAATGTTGCTGTGTGCAGTAGGCACGTGTCTCTCTAGATCGCATAGCCCTGAATAAGCGTTGACCCATGTCACTGAGTGTATTTAATCAGCAGACACCCACAATTCCTAGGAAATTGGAACATGCAATTTACTTAATAGACAGAAAACACCGAGAAAGAAAGAGTAAAAGGGAAATTGTCAGTCATTGACCAGATGACACCATTGCTGGGGGAATCTGAAATATATCTGAGCTAAAATTTGACTCTCCATAATTACTGATAAGGACCAATGAGGAAATGAACTCTTAACCTGCCTCCTCTGGGGAGCTCCAGGTTTCAACTTTATCCATTTTCAAAGTCTGCACTTCGGGCTGTAACAATATAAAAAGAGGTTGAATTAAGCATGATGCATTATCTGGCTACTGCAAAACTACAACTAGCTGCCACACAGCACTTAAAGTATACATCCAGCTACATTAACTCACATATGCTCCTTTTTTCTTCTCCCAGTGTACCCAAGAGCACCCAGCAATTAGCAGCGATGTTTTGTGTGCTGGCATTCACTTATACAGAGCGGAAGAGAGCTCTAGGCAACAACAGAGTGGGATGGTGAGCTCTAAAATGGTTCTTCTAAAGACATTATTGAAGGGAAGCTCATCCTACATGATTTAGAATAAAAGATCATCTGACTGCTTTTCGTCTCACAAACCCAGAAGTCCCGTGGTATAAGGCAGTAGGCCTGTTTCACATTGTCTGAAACTAGAGGTTCTTCAGTATGGATGCATTTTGTGACTGGTTGGTGGAGCTTAAAATAAATCCAATAGCAAGTGAGTTAAATTCAGCTCTATGTTACACCCAGGACATCCCCAGTGCCATCAGGATGGCTACGTTATGTTATGGAGGACAGAGGTGGGCTGCAATTACTTGACTGTCTCATCAGAAGGCAAAATTAGTGATATCCATTCATTTTGCGTTCCACAAAGAACATGGCTGCATGGAGCAGGGGCCAAATCTCATCAGTGTTCTTACGACCCATGTTGAAGATAAGCCTAATGTCCTCATAGCCAGAGTGTTTACATTGCTCTCTGATGTATTAGTGTAGTTGTTTGATTACATGAATAACAAATGTGCTTCTAAAAATGTGTTTTTAAAAGCTTTTGAGGCACAAATCTGAGAGGTGATATGCATACCAAACGAGCGCAGTCCTGGTGGCAATGGCGTGTAGCTGGACCTCTGAATTCACAGATTATGTCAAAAAACTTCACAGACTAAGACATGCTTAATTCTGCTTTCTTTGCCACACTCCAAAGTTTTATTAGCTGTCTTTTAGGTAACTAAGCTTAAGGTTGAATACTTTTGCTTCTCAAACCCCAATCATATATTTTTTTCCTCTAAACCATTAAGCAAGTTTTCCAGTGCTTTGATTTTATATGGGTTTAATACCTAAGGGGTGTAATTATTACAATTAAATACGGGAAGCATACTAAGAGACAGAGGATTTGAGGGAATGAGTGCTGAAACAGCTTTGCAAAATAAGTTGGCGACAAGAAAATCAAAACATCAGAGAAAGCTTCAAGGGCTTCTAGCTACAAAAATACATTTCCTTTTTCCGCATCTTTAGCATCGAATGTTTCCCGTTAAAAGCAAGTGCTTGGGAAGTCAGGCTTGCTCAATTCAACCCCGTTACGTGAAGCAATCCAATAAAAATGAGGTCTATGTCCTATTTTCTCAGCTTCTGCAGCCTGCCTGCCTGCTTTATCCCTCAAGCAAGAGCTCCATCTAGTGGACTTTCCCCAAAACGTCGAAGCATCCATCCAGCCCTCCCGGAGCCAAATTCAGGTGTCCCAACGACACATGGGAATTTCAGCCATAAACTCCTTCAGGGGATTGATTTTGGTCCCCAGGGTCAAACCCAGAGTTACAGACCCCTCCAACGGGAATGGAGAGGACCGGCTGTCCAGACTCAGTGCTTTGCCACAGAGTTGGTCTTGCTTTGGTGCACCCTGACTGTGTGTTCAAAGGACAACCAACGGAAAGTTCACCGTGCCTGGTTGTTCAGCTCTCGCAGAGGAAAGTTGTGACCAGATTTGTGCCAGAGAGAGTCTCTGAATTTCTGTACTCTGAAAATAACCTATGGAGTTGTCTTAAATGTATTTTCCCATGTCAAGCCTTACAGCATCCCTGTGCAACCAGTATCATGGTCTTTACTGATGGAAAAAACAAGACACAGGGAGACTAAAAGCTACTTCAGTTTCCAGAAGAGAAGCACCTAGCACTCTGAGACATCTCTGGGGGGTCTATTTGTTCATAGCTGCCCAAACTGAAGGGCATAAGCCTCCCATTGCCCCGTACCATATCTGCAGATGTTTTGGATACCCAGTGGCATCTCAGATGGCACTTGGTGACTGTCTTTAGAAAACAAACTGAGCCAGGTGGGACTTGTTTCTGGTTGCACTGCAAACCAGTGACAGGAGCCCTGATCCCTGAGCACCTTCTCCAGCTACTGCACCCGGCTGCACGGATGGGAGACAGAGCAGCTCAGGAACAACAAAGTTCCCAAGTTTGTGCTATAGGATGTTACCACAGCTTTTAATCCTCTCTTACTAAACACCGGATCCTATTAAAGATATTTTGCTGAGTCTAAGTAGGACATCTGTTTCAAAGATCTATAATTGCTTCCCTCTCAAGTGAATAGATGATAAAGACCAATGCAGAAGATTAAAAGTTAATTGTAATAAATTGCATTGGCCAGGAAAGCAAAATTTAAAAACACATAAGATCAAAATGATATAGAACACAATTATGCAAAGCTTAAAAGCCAACATCTTATATAACAGCAGAAATTTGTCTCTGACTAAAGAATACAGCATGTGGGAACGCACGTAACTTCTTTGCCTTCAGAAGCACTAGCTGTGTTGTCTCTTATAGGAATCTCCGCAAATTGGGCAGGGTAGAAGGATTCATATGGCTATGTGAATGGCTTGCACATAGCCTCAGATGTGCGTGTGTAGTCAACAAGCCCGACTACTTTGTTTTTTCATAGTATTCATATGTTGTGAGGAGCAAAAGGCACAACAGAGACGCTTTCTATTTCCAATTTCCTTGTAGCGGAGCACATCAGAGCTATTCAAAAGCAGTTATTTGCGACTTGATAAGTGCAAGGACTGCTTGTTAGAAGATGGGCAATTAACAGAAAAATGCAAGAAAAGAACTGCATGTCTGTGTGTGGTCCTCAGGAAAGCCCATGGGAGAGCTTGCCTCAAGACATTAAGAAATCTGTGCAAACGAGCTTACTACGGATGCTGTAAGGACCAAGGAGGAATTGACAGGATACATTTATTTAATCTTTTCCCTCATTTTTACAACACCAGCTGGAGGAACACAGAGAGTCGACTAAACCAGAGAGTCGGAATGGAAAGAGCACCCCTGAACTAAGTGGCTGGAAATACTTTTGGGGTATTACTCTTCCAAATGGAATTGTTTGCTTGAAGAGAATTATTTTTCTCACCACCAGCTTTAAGGTTTTTCGTACAAGCCAATGAAATATTTTCCAGCCCCAACTTCTTCTCCCACCCCTCCACACAGAACCAGCATTTATTATCTGTAAACACCACAACCTGCTGTGCTGCCAGGCTCTGAGAAATGTTACTAAGATCACTGCTTAAAAAACTCTTGCACTTAATACAAGAAACATGCAGGCAAAAATTTCACAAGCCCTAAGCTTCTTACTAGAATCTACTTTCTCCTGGGGTCCATGGGTAGCTCTACTTTTTTTCTTCCTCTTTTGCTAATGTTTCAGGGGATAATCAGAACCCAAACTTGGCAAAGGAGGTTCCTTGGGCACATGTACCCCCTGGGAGAGAAAAGCACGCCATCACACTGTATACAGAGTGTTTGCGCAGTGCTAACCAGCTAACACAGGCAGAGAGGGCAAAGTCATGCAATGACTTCGCATATAATCAACAGTTGATGCTACCAGTTGTCCCAAGGACAAGTCCCAAAAAATAAGGGCATCCCCTAGCTGGCAATATCCCCAGCATTGCTGAGACAACAGGTCTTTTAAGGGTGCAAGGTTGTTCTCTAAGATTTTTGAGTGTTGGCTCAGCAAGGAGAAAGGGAAAGGAGACAGCATTTTAAAACCAAGCAAAAGCCAAATAGGGAATGTGCAGCTTAGAATCCACTCATTTTCCCCATCACCATCATAATCTTTGAAAGCGGGATAAGATGCAGCACATTTGTTCTCAGATGATATTTGAATCCTGCTAAGAAAGAAATGGGATGATGGAGGACTAAAGAGGGACACAGCATTAGCACCAGCTACAGCTTAGCCACAGCAACACAATGCCCCTTCAGTAAAGGCCTGGCACTACACAGACAAGGCAGCATCCTCAGGTGCTGCTTATTACGTTCCGTTTTTCCAGAGAAGACAGTGTGGTTTCCCTGTGAAACCATCAAGATGGTGATGACCACGTCATGGAAGTAACTCCACAAAAATCCCATTGTTGAATCAAGGGAAGACCAGCAAAGCTCTTCAGATGCGCCGACTTCAGCCTGACATTAATAACAATATTTCAATTTATTGTCTAGATTAGTTGCCAGCCCATCAACTCATTTATCATGCACTAATTTATAGTGTTCTTCTGTTTTATTGATAACATTACAGATTTCCTCTGAACTGGCCTGGATCTGGATTACAAATGTTCTACATTTTACGTGCTCATTCCTTTTAGAATCAATAAAGCTCCTTCCCAGCATAAAGTCACAGATGCAGTTGTTTGAAGAATTTTATGGTCTCCAAAGCAGAGAGGAGTCTGTACAGCAGTGACTATATTTTGATACCCTTAGTCAGACAAAGATCCCACTGATGAAACCAGACAGGTTGTACTCCATCTTCTGAACATGGCCAGATTTTTATGTATACATACATGAATGTGCACATGTATTACTGACATTTTTGTGTTCTTATTTTACCGTTCTACTAACATACAATTTCATCAATGAATACTACCAAAGATATAAAAGCCTCAGTTCCTAAATAGGGGAACACCCAGCTTAATTTTATACATGATGTTACACTATTTTGGTGTGCGCTCCCCTTATGATATATCTTCAGAGTCCTGAATAAAGATGGAGCTTTCTTTCACTGAAACACTATTCGACTGGAAACACTGGAAAACCAACCTACCATGTTACATTAGTGTAACCTTATGTAACCCTGTCTTCTGTTATACGATCATAATGGAAATAAAGATTGATCAGTGTTACCCACCTATCTGCCTTTTATGGCTTTATCAGACAGCCTTCTGAAAGACAGCTGTTCCTACACGAAATGAAGAGTATGAAACAAAATACTCTTATGGAAACAATGTGTATAGAAAAATGTGTGCATGGTCTGTAGTATAACCACTCAGGTAGAAGTTGATTGCGTGCCTAACTCTGCGAGATTCAGATCACATGGACTGTAATATCAAGAAAAACATCAGCCTAACGCCATAATTACCTGAGTGTCCACAGTGCATAAACGTACACATCCCACATGTATTCTTTATGGCCTGCCTCTCTCCCTCAGAGAAATCTCACCAGCTCTGCAACCTGTGGGACCAGGGATGGAGATCAGATAGGCACCGTGGCCCTGGCTCGCTGAAGCCACAGGTCTCACCTGGCTGAGGTCCTGTGTGGATTCTCTGATATCTAGTAAGCCTGGATTTCACCCTGAGATTTCTTTGAGCTAAGTGGTTCCCCTATCTTCTACCTGCCCACCTCTAGGAAGCTAAGACACTTGAGACCTGCTGGCTTTCTATCACATTTGACTGGAGCTGGCAAAGATGACCTTTCATAGGTGTTACAAAGTCACTGAGGAGGCCTGTCAGACACATGCATGCACTCTCAGGTACACACATGCATCGGCCAGCACAGCTTCATGAACACTGCTCCGTAGGAAACAAGGCAAAGAGCATGGACCTGTTCTGCCTGGGCCCTTTCCCGTCCATGCAAGGGTAAGGCAGGGTTGCATCTGTGCTTGGAAACCCCTAAAAATAATCCACTCCCTGCAATGAAGAGCTTGTGTCTTGCACAACAGAAATCAGCTCTGCGAGGTGCGGGAATGGCCCGGAAAGCCTTTGGGCAAGCCAGTTTTTGTACCGTACTTTCTCACTACAGAGGAAAGGTGTTTAAATTGCCAGGAGTGATTTTTCAGGCTTGTCTAAAACGACGCCATTTCAGACAAACCCAGCCTTCCTCTCAGCCGCGAGGACAGCTCTGCTGGAGTGGCACTGACCTTCTCCTTCCTGCTGAACCACCACACACACCGCTGGGCGAAGGAGGCCAAGGAGAGAAAAGGTGTCCGCTGCCTGTCCCCACTCCAGCAACGCTCACAAAGGTGCACCACCAGCCTTTCCACAGCCTGTGGGCAGAGAGGAGACAGCGGTTTAGCTCTGGAGGCCCCTCATCCCAAAAGGAAAAACAGAAGTGGAACAACAGTATGCTTTTGTGAGCGGGACAGAGTGCTTTGGAGCCCAATTAAACTGTTCTAGTAAACTCCAAGTACTCTTATAAAAGAGTAAATAAAAATCCATGGAAATGTACTTTTCTCTCACCAGTGTATAAACAGAAAACCAGCGCTGAGAAAGCAAGCACGGTGGCAGGGAGTGGACTCTGCCAGTGCCGAATACAATGCGCCATTACCACAGTCAAAGCTTCTCAGCCTGGGAAGACTTAAAAATTAGAGCCTGGTGAAGCCTGAACTCCAGGTTAAAAAGAAATCTTCATTTTCTCTTACTATAACTCTCTCCCCTGGGGACACAGCATACTGACTCCTGCTAGGTGGCCAAGATAAAAGTTTTAGCAACGCTGCTAGATTTCTTTCCTAGAGGAAAGAGCTTGTATATTTAGCTCTTACACTCAAACCTTTATAACTGAAGACTTATATATTTTCTATGTATGTAATATAAATATGCAAGTACACACATGAGCACTAACTGGGATGTGTTCACATGTGCATGAACGTCACCGCCTGCACATACAGGCTTTGCGTGGAAGAATCTGAGTTATCTACATGCATTTTTCCAACAGAGGAAGGAAAACCCATGCAGTTCAGCAAAGCCAGAATCAGCCTGGCTCCGCAGCGGGTTTCTGGGGACTTCAGAGGCAGAAAGTCTACAGTATTTCAGGGACAAATCTGTAGAAGTTTAAAGTAGCCCGAAGTTATGAAACAGTTAGTAGTCATGAAACATCATGTCAGTGTTACTAGCATACATAAATCAAGGTGCAATGTCTGTATCATTTTCTTCTCAGATGAAGAAAGGCTTAGAATCTTCATAAGATTAAGCTGTTCTAAAACAAAATGAATACTGCTTGTAAACAGTAGTGATGTTTACATACAGTAACTAAATAAAATTGGGCGAAATAGGCTGAATGAATCAGAACAAACAAGAAACTCGTAAGGGATGTTCCTTTCTTATTAATACCCTCCCCCTCCCTGGTACTACTCAGAGGTTTTCTTGTTTGCCTTTCCCACGTCTCTTATCTGTGCCTTCAGACACAGAGACTGTCACAACATGCTATAGCTTGAATGTTTGTATTCATCAAAGTGAAAACTTATATTAATAAGAATTCAATTATTTGGAAAAGTTTCCTGGTGGTACAGCACCACCTTTCAAAGTTCACTTCCAATGGGAATTTTACTTTCCATAAACCTTGTTTGACTCATAAAAGACAAATAGATGGTTTGCTGTGACTCCAAAGTAAAGGATTTCAGAAGAACAAGCATGAAAAGTGTAGCCTGTCACAAGCATCTGTGGAACAGTAGGGAATTATGGTAAGTCTGTGAATAGTAGCACTGCCTAAGGCTCCCCACGGGAATACTATTAAATTAACAGCACATCCAAATTAATTGTTGGGTTTTTTTTCTGGGGATTTTTTTTTTTCAGTTGCCCAACAGGTATCTCGTAATGCAGAATTGTGGTTCACAGAGGTCACGCTGTAACGCAGTGGGTTTGATATGGTGGTGAGGTTTTCTGGTTTTGCAGCTTTTTCTTAGCTGTGTTCCAAAATCCCAAGTTATTCATTTATCAGACAGAAATGGAAAACCAGCTACAGCTCTCTGGCCCAACCACACCCAAATCCTCAGGGAAGTCAGATGTCTCTTCAGAAGTCATGAACAGGGAGATAACAACATCATACACACACTTTGAATTTTAATTGTCACTATTAAGGATTAGGAACAATCCCTGTGAGCAACCAATTTTGCTGGCATTACTGAGCCAGACTCAAGCCTGCTTTTAGCTAACTGCCATGCAATATTCATGCCTTAAACCCAATTTTAGCATGTTCCCTTCCCTTCTAGAGCAAGTATGTCACTGGAGGCTCCAAGTCCCCTGTTTGGTATTCCCATCCTCACTAACTCTTTACCACAGGGGAATTATAACAGGGAATAAAGTAATCACTCCCTTGGTACTGCCAATATAAGAGAGCATTGTTATACCAGTTTATGACCGGCTTTTCTCCTGTACAGCCATAATGTTCCTTCCTAAAAGAAAGCTGAAAATATGGGGACATTGACTGCCCCTCCAAAGCTGTTTTTATGTCTGAACAGGTAATTTATGCAGAAAGAGTTTTCTTTGAAGTATCCCACTCCTTGTTGTTGACGACCATGTTTTTGTGGTATCATTGCTAGTCCTTCCATTCAGCGCAACTGGGATTGTTTCTTCTGACACTTTATTTCTACAGATTCCATGCTGGGTCATGACTAGAAAGGACAGGCTGCAAATCTGTCATTGCAGAGAAGAGGGAAAAAGAATAGGAATTATAAAAAGACCAGCTCTTATTTCAGTCTTCAGACAAATGCAGCTCTTTCGAACTTTTAGCATAGGGAAATAGTCTGGCTGGTGCTTTATGTCTAGCCTTAAGTAACAGTTTTAAATGACTGCTATATTTAGTCAAAGAGATAGCTGGTTTTGTGAATAACTTGCAAAGGACCTATGCATGTGCCAGCTCTACAGGGTAATGCCACTGCTTTAAATGGATTAACTTGGGATTTACACGACTAAGAGCTGAGATACAGGATGCCTGAACACAGGAAGGCACAACATGAAAACTTCCTCTGAGAAAATTAAAACATCTCCCTCTCTCTTCTCAACTAAACCAAATAATTAAATGAAAGAAATTAACCTGTTGATGAAAATGCCAACAAAGGAGGTTTACCCTTCATCAAAGCTGTAAATTCTCTCTTAATCAGGTCAAGCGATACAAACATTAGTGGCACACATCCTGCTTTCGCTCCACAAGATTTCCCTTCTCCAAATCCTTTCCCTTGGCCATGGGAAGAGCCCCAGACCCCCCTTGGTCTGATACCTCCCATTAGACCAACAAAGTTGCAATCTACAGTCTCAGTCTTGCAAGATCTTAACTCCCACAGTGATCAACAGGTTGCATCAGGAACCATGCCCTACCTGCCTGCTCTTGTTGCCCTCAGCCCTGCTCTCACCACCACCAGCCCATTTCACAGTCGGTGGCCAGCGTGGACCCTTCTCTCTTCCCACCAGCAGCCCTTGAACAGGAAGCACCTGGGTGTTCCCCATTTATAGGGCAGGTGGAAGCAAGGCTTGTTGCTGCCGTAAGTGAAAACACAGCATCAACCAGCATCCTGGCTCCTGGTGGGAAAGTGTTTTATTAATCAAAAAAATACTTTCCACCCTGTGGTGTCTTACAGACCTTTAAACTTGCGTCTGCAAAAGTCAGAGAAATTCTTCTGTCATTCTCATAACAAAGTTAAAATACAGAAACCATTTTTAAAACTTGAGGATTTATTTTTTTAAACAAGAGAGAGAACTTCAACCTGATTAGAAATACTTTCTAAGCTCATCACAGGGTGGTATGGGCAAGGCAGAAATTCCAGCTCATTAGTGTATGGTGTGTTCTCAGTCTATTATAGAGGGAAGAATAGGGGAAGCTAGAGTAGCTGAGCTTGCTTGATCAAAAGGTTTTGTCATACAACACCAGCTTTTTCTCATTCTATTCTAGACTAGAGATAGGGAGAGGGGGATGAAGATCAGAAATTTTGGACATCTCAAAATCCTAATTCCCCCAAAACACATTGTCATGGAAAGTGAAATGCTGGCAGAGCAATCACTTATAGGAGGTTGAGAGTATGACATGGAGCTAATGAAATGCAAGTCTTCGGGCGTGGGGAGCCAGAGCCAAAGGGTACAGTGCATTCTTTCATCCACAGCATTCATCATGCATTTCTAGTTCTACTATTTATACGTTTCACTTAATCTCAGAGGAAAATATTTTCATTGATGATATGTTCCTACTATAATTCATGAGACTATATATAACAACGTAACACTTTGCATCGCAGTGAATAACACATGAATCCCTCTTACGGGATTGTAGAATGACATTCCTTGCCAGTGGATCTAGAAAACAAAGCCCCGACCTTTCTCCTAGATATTATTAAAAACCAAACAAGAATGGTATGCCAGAATTCCAAAGGCCATTGCAAGTAAGGAAGGTTTAGAAATCAATCATACAAGGAAGCTGGGAAGTGGGGTTACAGCAGAAATTTGAAGGGAGACAGGCAGAAGTTGAAGATCCTGCAATAGCAACATCAGCTTACAGAGGACACAAAAGCCATGCTCTGGAACACAAGAGGAAAGATAAGAAACTGGGAGAGACTGAGAGTGAAGTGTTATCTGGGAGATGAATGAGACACAAAGGTTTATTATTTGGACAAGAAATCTCATATTGATGCAGTAAAAGATAAACTAGTGAATGGATTCAAGGAGGAAAGTAATGTGATCCAAGATTCTGCATGTCATCTTCAGCTGTGATATCTACCCTGCCTGTTATAGGATAATGTAGGTGTGTATTTGGGGCACCCCATGTGCTTTGCCTACAGCATTATTATGAATCCACTTCCTCTGGTATCTACTGTTTCTGAGGCAATTAAAACAGCTCCCAGCTTTTACCAGCAATTTCAAAGTAATGATTTTTCCTTCCTGAAACAAATGACAGCCTGAGAGTAAGGAGGGATGCTATTTAGTGATTTATAAAGACAGACAGCTTACTTATCACCAATGAAATCTTCATATCATGCCACACATTATGTATGTATGAGTGGAAATAAATATCTATAGAAATAGAACAGAATAAGCATTGGCTTGACTGTCACCAATAGCACTTCAGGCCTTCAGAAGAAAAAGACAATTTTAAGACAACATACATTTTTGACAAGGCTCAGAGCTTAAAATACCTGGGAATTAAAATAGTGGTGAATCAAACCAAAAAACTTCCAAGTAAGCAAAATGCTGGTGTCGCATCTGCTGGCTACACAGAAAAAAAAGGGGGGAAAAAAAAAAAGGATGGGACAAAAGTTCCCCAAAGACCTCAAGCTTTTAAGTACCTCATTTGTGTTGATGGCTCCATAAGCACAAACATGCTCCTATTTTAATGTTGGATAATTACTGTTATGGTAATCAAAACATCATTTAGTGAATCTAGTATGTCATGTTGAAAATAATGTAAAAATATTGTAAGCAGATAATTTAACTTGACATATGAAGACTTGCTCTCATTCATAGAAATGAAAATTTCTCCACAACATCTTTAGTATATAGTACTGCAACCAAATGGAAAAAGTTCAGTTTAGAAGAAAAGTCTGTAGAAACCCATGCCAAAACATACATAAAATGTTCTCTAGAATCCATTATTTAATAAAATTCTGTGTGTCTATAAGATGCCATAACCCACCTTTCAGAATCTGTACAAACACGTGTCAACATGCATGCTCTCACCACAAGTAACAAGACTTTCCACGGGCTGATCATGACCAAGGCCTGGACATCCCCCCGTCCCCACCCCATCATTTTAACATGCTGAGTCATCAGCTTCATTATTGGGTCAGTTCCTTAGTGTACACCTAAAAGTTCATCACCTTGTAAGCATTTTTAATATGGCAGTTGAGTTGGTTGCACAGCGATACGAGTCAAACACTCCTTCCTGGTGGGCAGACAAGCCAGCATTGATACAGGACATGTTGGTCTTTCTGCTGGACAAGTGAAAACATCCCCTTAAACTGCTGAAAAGTTTTGACAGAAAATCACTTCATGCTTGTCTTGTTTCCCCAAGCTACTGTGAGAGGAAATCAGGGGGCACAAACCACAGGTGTAGCTCATTACTGCTGTTACAGGTTTGGGTATTCAAATATGTGCCTGGTCCAGTATGAAAAGAAAGTTACTCTCTGTACATTAATTGCTCCTCTTGCAAGGTGCATAGTAATTCCAATATTCCCAAACCCTGAGCGGTTGCTACAAGAAAAGGAAGGGAAAAAGAAAAGGCCTTTCACAAACACATTAGCCTTTACTGCTAAGTTGGTTCACTCACCACCAAGACACAAAAATATCAGAGAAAGCTAAATAATGAGATGGAAAATTTGGCAGGTGTTTGGAAAATAAAATATGTAACGAAGATTAGGAAATGCCAGAAAGGTTCTTTAAAAGGCCAGAGGAAGAAACTTGAGTGCTGATACCCAGTTTTGGCAAAGTCCAAAGAAGGAAAAATGCCTGTTATGAGTACTACAGTTAATTTTAACTTAAATAACTCACCCCCTCAAACTTGTCTGGGTCACTGCAGAAAGCATATCCTTTGGGGGTGTTTGACAATGCTAATTCAAATAGATGACAGCATCTGCATTTGGGAAACATACATCATTACAAGAAAATCAAGAGGAAAAATCAACTGTACAGGCATTTTATATGCATTTTAAAAGATACAAATTCTCTACCATGTAATACAAGTAATACCCCACACTTAGGATGATTAGGATCTGTGCGAGTCAAGATTTACAGTCTTGTGCCCAAGTCAGCCAAACATTAAAAGCCTGTGACTAAACGGAGGGNAAACTCTATTTTCTTACTGTGAATGGCTCGCGTTGAATCACCCGCTTGGGCCAGATAATGCTTGCACAAGCTGTCAGATAAGGAGTTAAGCGCCACAAATGGAAGGCGCAAACCTTCACAGTTAGTTGGGGAAAACAGTGGAAATGAATGAAACAGGGGTTTGTTGCCTCCCACACCAACCACACAGAAGCTTGTCTGTTTTGAGAATTCACAACATCTTTGAGTGCGGGGTTCTCTGCCCACAACACTGGTCACCTGCTGAGAGCTCGCATTGAATTAGGTTACATTGTAATTGGATTTTCCGAAGGCACCGCATTAGCATTTTCCATGATCTCACCCTTATTAGCCAAATCACTAATCAGGAGTAGTGCGGTTATATTGTTTGCTAGTTGAACTATCTGCTGCTATAGTGCCTGTAAGCCAGCTCCAAATTCATGCAGAGAGATAAAAACTCCTCTCTCTCTAACAGAGACTCGGGAGTTTATTCTGTAGCTAATGTTGCAGTCAAACTCTAATTTCCAATAGTTCATGAGAAAGCAGTTTCTCTCCAGAGGCTGGTTCGCTCAGTGTTTTGCTCATGTTCTTCCTGAGTCCATATTATAAATTAGGAGCATTGTTTCTTTGATCAGTGTAGGCAAAAGCAGCATCGCTGTAAAATATAACAGCAGAAAAATCCTTTCCCATGGACTGTTCCCCATTGTGTCCAAAATCAAATGCTGAACATGTTTAATCCTGTAAGACTATTATTTTAATGCACAGTCCTTTGTATATTGATGGGAATGGAAATACCTGTTCTAACAGCAGAAATGACACACGCAGGCAATCTCTGATGACTCTGCCTTTATACAGCTCAACAAGCTGTTTATGTGGGAACTTAAAGTCATACTAAGTACTTCTGAGCTATGAGAAAAGCACACAGGACATCTCATGCGGCCTCATGGTGCAAAAATCTCAGTTTCTTCTTTCAGGTGGGATCCCAGGAGCTTCGGGTACCTGCCTGAAGGGAAGCGACAATCTGACAAGTAGATTATCAGGTAAAGTTTGCTGAACATCCATTCACCACAATTTTCTGAAAAATTTCATAGTCTAAATACATTTTCATTTAAAAAGGCAGGTTTTATTCTCAGGTTAGAGGTTGCACAACAATGTTCAGATACATTGCAAGAATAATTTGGAAATATAAAGCCACTTGCACTGAGAAGTTAAAACCATTAAACTGTTCTACTAAAATTCTTCTGATGGAAATAAGTACACAGAGAAAAAAAAAACCTGTGATTACACTTTTTATATAACTTTGGAGCTAAACAGAAGGAGAGCTGGCTTTGACTCAAAAGGGGGAGTAGGCACATTCTACCTGGCCTGGCATTGGTGGTACCCTGCTTACAATTACACAAATGTGTTAAAACTGTGAAGCAGATTTCCTTTTTACCAAAACAAGCAAGAAAAAAAAGAGTACAGAATTCAAGATGGTATATCAACAAATCATTCCCTGGAATCAAATAAAAAAGACCATAATTCTCAAATAATTAAAAAAAAAAATCACAACACTATTGGGCTTATAAGCTCTTGAATTCAAACCAGATGCGACTGTCTCTCAATAGCTGCATCTTTTCTCATAAGGCGTTTTAACAGATTCTCATAGACAGCACAAACAGCATCTTCAGAACAAAGGGCAATAATGCTTCCCAGCAGAGTTTAACTGGATCCTGAGGATCACTAGCCTGTATGATCTGCTTTTCTATTGTCCTCGCAGGGATTTCACCAGGCACAAATAACACGCACTCAAGAGATAAGGAGCTAGGGGCAAAAAAAAAAAACCAGAGCAAAACAGAATACTGAAGTTACAAGACTAGCTTGCAGCCTTTGGTCTACACTTCTCCAGGTCATAGGCTGTCAGCGATGGGCTCCCTTCTCCGAGGATGAATCTGCAAAATTAAATCAATACAAATTATTCTGATATTGAGAAATACAACTCGCTTATGGTTAATTTCCCTCTATTTTGTCATAAACACACACACTCCCCCCCGGCAGCCAATACTGTACATCATTACAAGTCTAATCAACCCAATACAAATGGCAGTAAGTGTGAAAAGCAAAAGAGGGCATGGATATCATACAGTGCATTAGTAGTCTCTCTCAACTTTCATTTAGTCCTGATTGTTGATACAGAGCAAGCAGTAGTGTCTAATAATCCAAAGCCCCCATCTAAAATCTTTCCAGACCTGTAAAAAGAACAGCTGACATTCAGCAGTGCTCATAGGTATACATTAGCGTTAGGTGCACCCAAGAGAGTAGATAAGTATGACAGAGGGAAGAATTAGGTAGTAGTACCTACAGCTAAGTAGGTGTCTGTGGTTCAAAGATGTGTTTGATAGTAACTCACTCGAGCTAGGAAAACAAAATAAAATCTAAGAAAGGAAATATACATTGTCGGTGTACACATACTTCCTTCCTGAAGTTTCAAAAGATTCTGGAAGTGCTGTAACACATCACTAGTAGCACACACAAAAGTGCGCACAGTATTTCACTTACAAGAGAAACATTAAGAATGAAATATTTCCAGCAGGGTTTTGAATTTGCCTAGGAGAATTGCTCTGCAGCTGCTACGCAGTAACCCCGTCATTCACTTCCAAACCCACAGTGCTGATGATATCCAAATGTATATGAAAGAAAACTTGATCGAAAAGGTCCACATTTGTAGCAAGCAGCAGTACCATGAATCATCGATTTTGGTTACACCTTTTCCTTGCAGGTAGTATCAGAGCTAAAATTCATATTATTTGTTCAGAAAAGCTAGGAAGAGCAACATTTACCAGACTGGTTCTTTGTGCAAGAAAGATAAATATAAGAATGTGTGTGTTCATTTCACTTAATGTAAATAGTGCCCTATAACACCAAAGAGGGTGGAACAAAACTTTTCTAACAAGAAATGTGCTTCCAAGCTTCACATCAAATGTCGGTATTCATCTAACAATATAATGTGAAAAAAAAAAAACAGCCCAAAAAGCAAAAGAGAGAGGACTTGCATATTCAGACACCTCAGGCAGGTATACAGTGGGGATGTCCTTCAATTATTTTAATTCCTTTCCAGTCCCGAGTCACACTGGGACACACTGAAGTCACCCTGCTTATGCCAAGATGCTTTTGGCTCCTAAAGTTCTTGTCCAGCTGGTGCAAACCAGCAGATACCACAGCACTGCAGGCATGGTCTGCCAGAGAGGAAAGGCAAACATGATATTACAGTTTCCAAAACCAAAAAGTGGGTCTCACCTAGGACATTAACCATTCAGAAAAACTCCTGGATATTTTGCGTTACAAGCACACTTCAGAGCCCAGCACAGAGTACTTGTACACTTAAAACATATACAACAGGTCAAAACAAGGTGGACTCCATATAACGAGGGTAGGCAGCGCTTGGCAAACAAGCAGATGGCATGGAATGAATTTCTGCATCGCTTCCTTAGATGATCAATGAGGAATGAAGGATATTTCTAGATAGCAGGGGCATGCTTCATCAAGTCAGTAGGAGAGAGAATGATTTAATGAAAACAACCACTGCCATGTCACCTATCACCAGAAGACCACCATCAACATCCCCTTTCAGGCAAGTTCCCTTAAATGAATTGATTCTCCCCTATGTTTCATTCTCAAATGAAAAAAAAAAAAAGCCAGTGTGTGTGAAGCCATTTAAAATCTCAGGGGTACTGAATGATAAATCCTGATACATTGTTTCATAGAAATAAAATTATCAAATCATGTGGCTGCTTAAATTACATATCCTGTTCCTTTTCACATGCGACTTTTCTGCCTGGTAGTCTGAAAAACTACAACACATGCTGTGATCTTTAGCTCAAGTTTACTTTTAAAAGCAATACCTTTCTGAAAAAGGCAACTACTTACATTCTGGAGTTAGTAATTAACGGTGTGCTGTTTTGCTACATTGCAGCAGCAGAAATCAGGTTGTGTCAGTAAAAATCCTGAAAATAATCACATTTTTATTCCCAGTGGGGATGGTAAGCTGCTAATTAAATCTGTCTTGACTAGTTGGGAGCACTGATAATTTCTAATGTAATGTATGCACTGAGGACAGGCTAATACCAAAAATGTTTAGGATCTGGGATTTTTTCCAGGGAAATTAAGATGTCAGTTAATTGACTTTTTTTCCTGTCTGGTTTTCATTGAAGACCTCCACAAATACATTTTTCAGTTTTTCTCCCCCCCTTCCACAATAGATGTCATTATTTTCAGTGGAAACCCCCACACTTCTCCCTCCTCTTCTTCCAATTAGCTGTAATTAGAACAACATCAGCAGCAAAGTAGGTACCTTGAGGGCAAAAATCTGGAAAGCAGCAGAGTGTGGAAGGGAACAAGAGACGATACTGTGATGAAAGTAAGCGGACACCTCATGCTTCTTCATGTGCCCATCTGGGCATCCCTAGGGCTTTGCAGGTTGGCTTCTGCTTTCCCTAGGTGTGCCAAGACGAGATGGTGACGGGCTGCTCTCGCCTCTCCCACAAGCCTCCAGAGATACCCCTTGAACTGAGAGGTAGGCAAAGGGCTATGTTTTGGGTTCTGCCTGTGCCTGCCATCATAACTGGATCCAAAACAAAAAATGTACAGTTTAGGTCAAAGAAATCTGGTAGTTATATCTGATGTTCTGAAGGGGTAACTGGGGTTCTTAAATACATGTACCGAGATCTTTCTGCCAAGAAAACAAATACAGTTAGATTAATTTTGGAAGTGAAAAGGGCAACACATGCCAGCAGTCGCGGCATGAAAAGGGTTCTTGCTCTGGGCAGGCTTTGAGCAATAAACCTCTTTTCCAGAGAATTTTTCATTAAAAAATTGGATTCGGGGAAAATCTCCAAAATCAATCTTTTTTTCAACCATCTTTTCAATTTTGCACAGTTGGATAAGGAAGGAAGTCAACACTGCTTGCCAAATAAAGTGACATTAAGTACACTTGCTGGAAATCTTTCAGCCTTTCCCCTTAAAAAATAAATTGAAAAAAAAACCCACAACAAAAAAAAAAGAAAAAAATCCGAAACACAAAACCACTCCACAACCAAGAACAAAAAGATCAGAAAACAGCTCCAGCAACACTGAGTGACAGAGCATGGAGAGACTTAGGAGTCAATGTCCCTCCAAAGGCAGTATTGCTGGTGAAAGAAGGCTAAGCTGGAAGAATTTAAGCACAGTTTAGGACCAGGCTTTTTGCACAGCAAAGTACCTGGGGAGGGACCAGCCCAGAGGTGGGCAGGAAGAGTTATTCGCTTGGAAATACACTGCCAGTGCAGCAAGACATCTCATCATCTTCTTCCTTAACCTCTACCTGCCTCCCATTGTTTACCTTTCCACATTGCCCTTCTCTCTTTATTTTGACCCTGAAGGAAACACCTTTGCTTTTTTGGAAGTCTGACAACTTCCCCTAATCCTGCTCTGCAGACAGGCGGTTGCCCTGTGAGGACTACCTGAATCGTCTTTCCCTGGCAGCCTGATATCCATTGCAGCCCACCCATGGAGCACGGCTGGACACAAAACGTTCCTATCCATCTCTTCGCCCTGCCTGCTCTCAGCCAGAGTATTTCATGTTTGGGAAGATATGGTGAAGAAATAGTTATGTTCACAGACAAGCTGAACTCTGCAATGAGTTATCTGAGTTTTTAAGCAGTTTAACAAGAGGTGCAACGTGAAACTTTCTGGATACAAATGGGAAGAAAATGCTAGTAAAATCAGACCAATAAACCTGAACACAGCCCACATCCTTCTATTTGCAAACCGCCTGCTGAATATTTCTGGATTCAGTTTGGAACTCAGTGGTGGCATGGAAAACTGAACCTTGATGAGATTGCAGCATGAAAAAGCAGGAGGAGAGGAACCGAGTTAAACTCTCACCTTCCTGAGGCCATGCGGATGTACAGAGGGCAGGCATCTACATCCTGCAGTGCAGCCTGGCATGAAAGCTGCCCCAAAGCATGGGCATCCCTTAGCACCTTTTGCACTGTGAATGTGCAAGGGTGTGGAATACATCAACTCACTAAACACATGATCAAGGACAGACAAATTTTCTCATCCTTTGTGGAAAATTATATATTAAGTTGTTAGTAATTTTTCACTGTCCCATGCAACCCCTGGCAGGACAAAGTTGTCTCCACACTTCCCAATGGAGAGGCTGTGTTTTTAAACCTATGAAGCCTACTAAAACCTTTTCTAGGGTTCCAAAGCCAGAGGGGCCTCAATGGTTCTTTGTTAACTTTTAAGTAAATTCCCCAAAGCCAGTGACATGTTTTTAAAAACAAGTGGAGTAGTCTATATAAAGCAGCCAGGGGAACCATCAACTTCTGGTTAAAGAAGACAATTCAACAGTAACTGTGGGCAACTGTGAACAGATAATGTAAAAAAATGATAGGGTAATTTAAATCTTGATTACTCAATCAAAAATATAAAGAAAGGACAAGTCTTATCCACAGAATCCCTTCCTGGACCCCAGAAGGTCTACATACAGCCAGTAGTTTTTATTTTACTTATCTAGGCATACAGAGAAGTAAAAATGTTAAGTAAATGTAATCAAACCCACATACCAGGATTGCTAGTTGTGTTTGGTCACCTCCACATATTCATACACACACATGCCTACCATCACATTTCCATGCCCTACATGAACCAAGGCAGGGATAAGACACTCGAGCACGCTGTTCCATCATGGTCTGAACTCTGTGGTCAAGGGCATGCTGATGTGATTTCAAGGCTGAGGACTGGTCTCCCAAGCTGCAGCAGCCAGCCTGTGGCAACTCTGGGAATACCTGTCTCTCTCTACAGCACAACTTCAGCCTTATGTATCACAAGGGCTACAAGACCCTTCTCTTCATCCAGACTCTTAACTGGTCCATAGATACTTAGCTGTAAACCAGAGAGGCAGATCACTAAAACCAACTCCTTATGCTCTTTTCAGTAGGATTAAATCCTTAAATGGCCCCTAGATACCTTAGCTGCAAAATACAGAGACGCACAGATTACTTCACCAACAAGAAGCATAGGGTAGCTCTGAGGTGTTTTACTGAAAGAACTGAGGACTGCTCAGCCCATCGCTGAATCTCACTTAACTGACAAATTTCTTGGGAAAAAAGGAGCTGATGTAGCCCTCATTAAGTAACAAGTGGTGTTCAGTACTCCAAACTCTGAACAGATACATAACGTTTTTGCATAAAGCCATATTTTATAGCTGTAATCTTAGCAGTTCCTTTTAGCTTCACTCTCTTCATGAAGCTAAATTGCAAGAATTTCATTTAGATAATTACCATTGTCTTGCTACTGTGGAACATCTCTTGTTCATTCTCATTTTGGAAAGAAAGGCTTAATGGAAAAAATAACACATTTTTTTTAGGTATGTTTTGTGTTTGGTATTTTTCCTCATTTTGCCTCCTTATTCCTCTCATCCTTCCTGTATTCTGATGAAGTTATTTCCAGGCTAGTTAGAAAGAGCTCAAATCAAAAAGTTCCAGATCCAAACCATCACACTACTGTGAAAGTTCAGTGCTGGAGACAACATTGCTCCTCAGACTGTGCATAAGTGATGCTCTGCCAACAACCAAAACATAGATCTGTGGGGAAAATAACAGACTAGAGTAGAAACTTTGGAAAATAAGATCAAATAGGATTGATCAAATTTCTGTAGCAGCAGATTATTTTTTTTAATTTCAGAAATACTTCAGTGATTGTCCTATTTCTGTAGATACAGGCAAAGAGGTGTTTCTTACAGAAAATAGACAAACTAAGCTACACAGAGGCAGCAGTCCTTTAAAAAAAGCCTTCTTTGAACAGGGGAGCAGCTAAGAAAAGTGGTGCCAGTCAGAAGTAAAGTACAGATAAGTTTATACAAGAAGCAGAAAACATAAGACTACAGCTGGTTACAGAAAAACCTGCAGGACCTCAGGCAAATGCCAAAGCACCTGGGTGCAAATAACTTCCTCACAAAGGAGAGGAGAGAGGGAGGAAAACACAAGCTAGGTACATCTATACAAAACTGCAGAAAAAAATTAATAATCTTCCTTGGTGACAACATGCCTTTGCAGTCCCAATGACATTATAGCAAACCAGTTAGAGTTGATGTAGAGACTCTCATAGATTTCAGATCTTTAAAACTGGCTTTTTTGATGGTGTATCATAAAAAATATCATTTTCCCAATTCATTTAACTAGTGTTCAGCTCTAAAGTTACAACCTGTAACATGTATTTTGTAATTGTTCCTTAAGAAAAAATACCCAGTGTCAAAGGAAAAGTTGTTCAGTTAAGGAAAACTTAAGGGTTTTCAGTAGAAACATCAACCTACCAAAATAGCATTCCTAAAGGAAACTGCCTCATGGCTAAAAGTTGCTGCACTGCTGTTTTGTTTTTCTATAATGAAGCCCTTTCTCAGAACAGATAAGATTTATTGGTCAGTTTATCACTTAATGAGGAAACGAAAGATGAGAAATGAGACTCAGGAATGCTGCTACACATACTAGCTCATTTAAACCCATCATTGTAATTAGCACTCGTACAAAATAGAACAAAGAAACTGGAACACCAAGAACACTTTCATCACGTATTCTTGGAGTTTGTATCTTTGAAACCTTTCTCAAAACAATTTACTTAAATGCAGATGTAAGGTGATTTAAGATTACAGGTGACTATATATAATACATAAACCCAGGCTAGTGCCTTTTAACTGATAGTAGAAGTTGGATTTCTGTGATCAATGGCTAATAAAACAATCTTTGTTTTATCAGCAAAGATAAAAAGACTAAGAGCCCCAAAGACGTTAAAGCAGACATCCTACAGTGTTACGATGGGACTCATTGAGAATTCTTCTTTATGGGGACTAAAAAAAAAAAGGAAGTGAAAATTCTCCCAGTGTCCTACTCACTGTCCCATTGAGAAGGAGGTATTTGAATGTTCTGGACAAGAAACAGCAATAGAAAGACAGAGCACAGATTTAAAAAAAAAAAAATAAAAATCAGGGAGCCAGAACTCAAGTCATATAATCAAGCAGAGTGAAAGAACTCCTCTCTTTTCTTCAGATCCCCTAAGTGTACTGCCCTGGACCACAACTGCAGTTGGTGGCCGGACTTGTTTCAATCACTGTTATAAACATCCTCTCTGTATTCTCTGGAGCAGTAAATCACTCTGAGTTTAAGTGGGAGGCACTACAAAATTAATCTCCTGTCCTCTCTTGCAGTCACAGCACTACTTTCCCTACAACCACATCAGAACCCTTCACACAGTTGCCATGTAATTATGAGAAGCTCATCCTCCATTTCGGCAAGCTACGTTCCCACCCTACCCTCTCTTCTGTGCAAATGTGGACAACAATAAGTAGTGGAAGAGTTCCTCTGTAGCCATCTTCTTCTTCTAGATGTTACAAAACAGCTTTTGGTGATGAGTCCCTGCCACTCCATACGGTACCCACTCACACCACGGAATGGAAGACACATGAAGCACACACACACTCTCCTGCAGCGCACACCAGCAAACTTTGCTGGTCCCCTTGCCCAGCACAGAATGATGTATCATTCATCTGAGATGGCATCTCCACAAAAGGCCCACAAGACATGAGAACACAGCAAAACACAGAACAAGTCTTACAAGAAGCGGCTGAGGCAACTGGGGTTGTTGAGCCTGGAGAAAGTGAGGCTGAGGGGAGACCATATCACTCTCTACAACTACCTGAAAGGAGGTTGTAGCAAGGTGGGGGTCAGTCTCTTTTCCCAAGTAACAGCACAAGAGGAAACAGCGTCAAGTTGCGCGAGGGGAGGTTTAAATTTGGTATCAGGAAAAATTTCTTCACTGAAAGGGTTATCAAGCACTGGAACAGGCTGCCCAAGGAAGTGGTTGTCATCTCTGGAGGTATTTAAAAAACATGGAGATATAGTGCTGAGGGACATGGTTTAGTGGTAACTTGGCAGTGCAAGGTTAATGGTTGGACTTGATGACCTTAAAGGTCTTTTCCAACCAAAAGGACTCTGTAATTCTCAACCACTGAAGAGAAAAGCGGTGGACTAGGGGAGTTTCTGAAGCAGAATATCTGGAAGGGTGGATTCCCACCCAGAACAATGTCCCTTCTTCCTTGTGCTCTCTGGCATCCATCTTTTGAGTGGTCTGAAACCAAGTACTTTGAAACACCCAAGAACTTGGCATGATTTCAAATCCAGGTACAAATATTAAATACTCCTCATGGTTTCCACAAGATAGTTGGCACCAAAACTTTGGCAACGTATTAATTTTGCCCATTTACATAGTTTTATTTTCAAACCTGGCACCTTGAACTATCAGAGCTGATCAAGAATAGCAATGGGCATTTTGCCTTTAAGATGAAACAACACCCTAAAGTCTGTACTTTGTCACCAAGGGCTTCTAAAACCTACCCCATCTTGGGCCCAGGTTCAGCACATCATTACATTTAGTCTTAGCTGGAGCAACAGAAGCTCTAAGGACAACACTAAGGATATCTTTTCTTTAGGACTATTACTAGGTGTTTAATGAGGCAAATGTGTGATCCTATAATGTGCAATAGAGACATTTTACAAATTGCAATGAAGCTGATGGTATTACATTAGAAACCTCACCTGTGTTGCACAGACACCAACCTTGGCTCTCTGAGGCTAAGCTGTCACGTAAGCACTCAAGACATAAATAGGAAAGTTTACTCTATATCCCACAAAGGTCCCCATTTAAAAAAAGCACATTTAAAATATGTTCTGTACAGCTGTTGTCTTACCATTTGCCTTGTGCTGCACATCTGGCGGAAACTGGTCAGGAACATACCACTGATAGTCTGGCTGCACAGAACAATAAAACATTATTACAGCAATATGGACTTCATAGACACTTCAAACAAAAGAATAGTGACATGATAAAAATATAATTGTGCTGTGAAGTTTTTTATTAGTCATAGAAGTTTGCAAAAAATCTTATATTTAGCTTTATATTTCCACTCTTTCAGCTTGCTTCCTTTTTTATGACACATGGTTTAGATGCTGCACTCATTAGAAATATTGGTGTAAACCTTTCTAGATCCCACAAATCAAAAGAAACATTAACAGAAACGAATCAGATTTTAAAAGGGCTAAGGAATAAAGTGCACCAGAAGATACTAGCAGGCATCACATTCTCTGTACTAAAGAACCCCAGAGAAACCTGGTACACATCAACCTGACAGGTGAAGCTGTTCCAGTGTGAATACGCGTAACACGTAATATGTCTCAGTGTGGTAGGAATAACCCATTTAACATGGTTCTCTCCCCTCCTCCACTCCCCATAGGCTACCATTAGTGTTACTATAACATTAGCTGTTATCAAATAACTTCTTGAAACTATTGTGGGATGGGAAAAATTCCCATCTTTCTTATAAGAGGAAGTATTGGGCAGGTTATGTCCACGCAGACATAGCTTTATCCAGGAAAATCCTGGAATAAATACTGCCTTACAGTTTATACCACACACCGTGGTAAATGAGTAGTAAATTACCACTAGAGAAAACAATTTTGGGACCAGATATTTCAGCTGAAGCTGTATTAAGCTATGTGGTTTAAGTAATACATGCAAGATTGTCAAGTTCCAGGTAATTACTGCATCAAATTAGTTAAACTGGGAAAATAATTCTTGTTTTGCAGAAATTATTCTGACAAAATCCTGAGTAGTCCCAAGGAGACTCTTACAGATTTCAACCTGTAGGGAAGAAATTTCATAGACTTCTAAATAAGTTTTGCCTACATTAAGATGGCAGGATGAAGCTGTAGATACAGATTTAACTTTTATGTATGCTGTCATTTGTAGTTACATAGCAGTAATCACACTCACACACTGCCAGGAAAAAGGACCTATTCTATTTTCACTTAAATTATACCATCCACAGGAATTATTAACTAATTCAGTGCTTGCAGGCAAACAAAAGAGGCTTTGATACAAAGCAAGACTCTGCTTTAAGCACAGAGTAGTTTTTCCACCGATGTCTCAAGATACAGTTATTTGCACTGCTTTTTTGAGTTTCTGACGAATTTTCTGTTCTCTGATCTCCTCTTCTCTTACATACACACACTATGCAAACTTGAATGAATTTCAGAAACAAGATGTGTGTTTCATGTCAGGCTAAACAAAATATTTCTATTAACAATGTAAAAAGGAATGAAAAGGTGCTAGATATAAAGAGCGAAAAACACAGACTAAACACACAGGATTACGTACATTAACTCAAGACACTCATTAAATTCTAACACCTTTCTTCATTGCTAACAAATTGCTCAGGGAGGTATCAAAAGCTCAGAGCAGCAACACTGCACTCACACAGACAAAGAATTTCAAAGAAAACTCAGAATGAAACTGGGAGTTACAAAGCAACCAGTCAAACTGACCCCGGCGCTCCGGCAGGAATGGCAAAGTTGTAAACCCAGTGATCCCTCACAGAATTAGAAACCCAGATGATGAAAGTTCAGGGAGAAGAGCCAAAATAATCTGGGACAGCATCCAAATTGCCGTGAAAAACATTCTGCAATACTTCCAATTCTGATAAACAGGCAGATAAGCACACTCCTGAAGCACAGAAATT
Source organism: Ibidorhyncha struthersii (assembly GCA_013398815.1). NCBI lineage: Eukaryota > Metazoa > Chordata > Aves > Charadriiformes > Charadriidae > Ibidorhyncha > Ibidorhyncha struthersii. The sequence goes on from VZSZ01010267.1 coordinate 2,560,124, forward strand.
ACTTGTTTGACCACAGCTTTTCTGTTGGATTTCTGCAGTCTGAAAGCCTTATACATGTTTTGCAAAAATTCAGCTATAATCTCTCAAATATAAGCATCTTTCCATACATGACAGCTTTATTGCCAGCAACAGATATTACATATTTAAAATTACATTCACCATGTTTAAAAGCATTCTCACTAGATTTGAACAAGCACAGCCCACTTAGGTAACCCAAAGCACTTCAAAAATATCATTCTCTGAAGCAGTATTTTCCTTGAAATAGATAACTTCCCCTTACATAACCTGCCCTAGCACAAAGCTATTCTTTCTTTGTGCTGAGAAAGACAGGACCCTGTTGTGTGCCGGGAAAAAAGGAAAATTTCCCATTGTGTTAGCCACACTCTAACTTCCACTTCTGCTAATTTACTTTTTTTTTCAATACACAGGCTTACTTTGCAAAATTGTATTCCTAAAGCATTCACAGCCAGAGTGTCTCATCCTCAGTACAGCCTTATTCCTCATGTAATCCTGTTTCACAGCAGCGTACCAGAGGGGTACAAGCAACAGCATCTGAGATTTCACCCTTACAGTTTAATAGCAGTGCTGTGAATCCTACCGATAGCTTGCCTGCCTGCCTGAGAAGGTGTACAGGGAACCTGGGATTGTGCAGTCTGGCTACAGCTGTATCGCCTGACAGCAGGACAGTTATATTACCTATGAATACAGAAGCTGTAAATAAAAAAGAAGGAAAGTCGTTTTTCCAAAGACAGGGCCAGAGAAAGAAATACCCGGTGTAAGACATGTAAATAAAACAGAGTAGTCAACAAGCTTTCTTAGACCGAATAGAGAGAAGAGACCAGAATAATGCTGACCAAAGCTACGTTCTCATTTTTGTCACCATCATTCATGTTGAAGGTCGAGAACTGGGCTCCAGAGAGCAGATTCGTATTTACGAATTTGGGTAACTAAATAGCTAGAAAGAGCTCTGAGTATGTGCCATGGAAGTAAATTAACCTAAGAAATCAGCAAGAGTCCAATCAAACAACCTTATTTTTTTAATTAAGGAATGACCATCAGTATCATTGAAAACAAATGTATAGTAATCCCCTTCTTCTTAGTGTTATTAGAGATAAATAGTATTTGCCAAAGTAAATTTAAAATATATAAGAATATATACTTAAAGTATAACTCATCAACCATATATTTAAATTGCTGCAATTTTTCCTCTTTGTGCACAGATTTCTGTTGGTTATGCTTTAATTTGCACATAGCAGCACTCTGTGCAATTCAGTACCAAAGACACTGGAACCGAAAGGAAGAAAAGAACATGACTATCAAGAGAAAAATCAGCATTTTGAGGCAGACGATAAGTGAAGAGAGATGGGAACCTTACTGAGTGCTGTTGCTGCTCATGTGGCCTGCGAGATGCTGGAGGTACTCGAGGATCTTGATAGTGAAGAACCAACCCGCAACTCCCATAATTAACACATGGTGAGAGGAAGAGGGGAGGTGGGTAGCTGGGCCTTTCGGACTGTACCGGGAGGTCTTTTGTCTGTCAAAAAATAAGAAAAGCAAGAAGAAATGCATTAGTAGCAGGACACAATGACCAACAGAATATTCACGTACAAATTCATCAGTAAAAAGCAATGGGGAAGAAACCCTCCTGTCTCAGCATGGGTCACAATGCTGCTCGTTTAGACCCTTCAGACTGTTCATGATTCAAAGTATTATTTAAGAAAGCTGACTTGTGCCACACCAGAGAGTCTCAGCAGTTTTTATGTGAGAAAATACTGGTTTCAAGATATGGCAAGCACATTTCTGGGTGTTTTATATATTCAAGAAACATTTTCATTACACACAGTAGCTTTCAATAGCTTGAAGCAGAACTACAGGCACTTGCATAACAAGAAAAATAAATAATTTTGGTAAAGGACCAAATTTGATGGCCTCAAGATTTGGGTCTGCCTTTTCTTAGGCCCTCTGTGTCTCAGCAGAGTCAACAGGAATTTGCCTAAGGACAGAGCAAGGAGGGGTAAAAGATGAGCCACAACTAAATAATTTAACTTAAGAAAACAAACTAATAAATATTCTATATCGTTTCTCTCATGTTTAAAGTCCTTCACAAGCTCTGTTTAATCAAATCCCAAGGAAGAGACAAACAAGAAGATCTCTAGTGTAAACTGTCGATGCAATGCAGGGACAGTCAAGTTGTACATACACATTACACAGCACTTGTACAGCCCTTTGGGTATTTTGTACCCATGCAGGCCTGTTGGCATTTCTCCTGGTCCAGAGCGGCTGGGGAGGAGTGGCAAAGGCTTTTTAGCCCCTTTTGCAGTTCCCCTCTTCACTGTCACTGCTGTGAGAGGTTCTCACAGAGTCCGTTGACTGGCTGGGGTTGTGAAAGAAATTTTGTCTTTTATGGTCTCTAGACAATGCCAAAATATATAGGAAGAAGGTGTCTGAGTATTCAGTTTCCTGCAAAATTTTTTCTTTACCTTATTGAACCACCCAGGAGTGGGCTGGTGAGTGGAGGAGATATACCTGAAGGTTATTGCATGCAATGCTAACAGATTTGTCCAAGGTATGTCTATAAGCCCAGGATGCCCTGAGTGGCAAATCACAGCATTCCCTCTGGCACTGCTACTTTTACACTTGCATGAAATGTTTCCAAGTACCCGTAAAAGCACTGACTAGTCTGGGGCCTCGCTGCAGCAGCACCCAGCATCGTCTGGGATGCCCAACCTGCTCTCCACTCCCGCTGAAGCTGACAGGAGTGAGGGGCACTTCACAGCACCTTGCCTCTGATACTCTTGCAAGACCCTCCTAGTATCAATGCATGGCTTGGCTGAGAATAAGCCAATACTGAAGTTTCTGTTTCACAACAATGTTGGGGAGGACAATAAATCACCACAGAACATTTTGGTAATTGGCCATTCTTTTAAAATGTTGCACAATTTTGTCAAGACAGGAAACCTCGAAATTTCATCATTTTTAAAGGGGATTGAGAAAGCTCAGAGTTTTGCATGCCATGATTTTACTATGGCTTCCTGAATGTCTGTGAACAGAATATTGACACTACTCTGAAGAGATAAAAGGATTTTGCAATAAAAAATTATTGCAGCGGCTGCTCAGCTAATTTGGATGGAGACAATTTTTTTTTCCTCAGTGATATTAACATTACTCGGTAATTCTACTGCAGAGGTCAGGATTCATTACAGAAGCTTTTATTTCTAAAGTTGGTTTGATGTTACAACTCTTATATCAAGTGCCAGTTAAACAATCAAAAGTCCTCTGGATTTGCTTTTGGTTCCCCCCCTCTATTTTAAGATATGTTTGAAGAGTTCTTGCAATAAATACTCCCTTCATCTACTTAATTTGGACGCAATCTCTAATCACTTCTCATATTCTTAATGCATTACTTCAGAATGATTTCATCCCAGGTGGTGACCTCGTATAAAATCTAATGTCAATTAATAGAAGCCAGAAAGCCTTTGGTTGTGTGGAAAGTGAGAAAATAAAAATAAAATACACATGTGCTGGCAATGGTAACTTTCATTTGACTCATACCTGAGAGTTTAATTTATTCAGTTGAGACTGTAATCTCTCGTTAATTTTCTGCAATGCTTCTTTCTCCTCATTAAGTCTTTCTCTGTCAGATCTCTCCTTTCTGAAGTCTTCTTCATATATTTGTACCTGCAATCATTATGACCGAGTTTGTGAATTTCAGCAGAGCCACAATGGAAGTTTCCCTGTACTTTGTTGTTTGGTTGCTTTTTAATCACTGACCAAGCAGCAGGGTGCATTCCAAAAGGAACCCTCCTCTTTACAACTCTGCAACAAAAAGTTTCCCTTGTCTTTTTTATGACCAAGGAGAATAGCCATTGCTTGTCACTAATGGCACCTGTCAATCAAAGTCCACAGCTTCAGTATTCACAGACCTTTATAATTTAAAAGGCTGACTGGCAGGTATCAGTTTTAAATATGATAAATAAGATAGCAAATACTAAAGGCATCGATCTTTTTAAGGGATAAACAGCAGTGTGACAAACATTTTACCAACATTTTTTCCAGTTTTCAATCATGAGGACTTTTACCTAACCCCCGTGTATCTCGGGTGCAAACAGTTAGCATCCTCCTGGAGACAGGAGGTGCTGGCACAGCACAAAAAAAACTGACTTCTAGCACGCAGTCTGACAGAACGTTATCACCTTATCCAACCTAACAATGAACTACTATCATCAAATAACGTCCTGCCTTTTTATAGCCCACTGAATACCATTGACCTTGAGCCTGTTTTGCTTTACACCTTTTCAGAGCTGTCTGCTGCTTGACCTTACCCACTGCGCTTGCTGTCTAACCAAGGTGTGGCCCAAAGGACTAACATGTGCAGAATAACTGATAGTATTTAGAGCTGTGGTCACACATTAGTGACCAGAAGACTTGGACTAGTCAGGGCTGTCAAGGAATTTAGACCTCCTTGGCTGCAGCACTGTGGAAAACAAAACCTGTAGGAGGCTATCCTGCCCCAGATGTTAGAAACTGTATGTGGAAAAAATAATTAGCCTGTGTACCTTTTATCTGCAATATAGGACTTCTAATTCATCCTCTCAAACTGCAGCCCAAAGAACCCAGAATATAAGCAGAGGGGAATGTTTTGTACCCAATTCAAAATGGAAATTCAGAGGTTTGACCCTGTTCCTAGAAGATAAGCTGTCTTTCAAATACTGAAGGATGCAATGGCTTAGCTCTTTTTATGTCGCTAGGAATCATAGTGCTTCATCCCATTAAAAAATATCTGACCACCCCAGGCACGGGCAGCAAGCGCACGGATTCAGAAGCAAAACAGAAATCCATAAATTAGTTGTAGTTAAGCTGACTGGCTTAATTCTTCAGCTAACAGGCAGGCATCCACCCGGTAAGAAGCTGGAGGTTGGTGGCACTTCTACTGACAGAAGCAAAACTTCAACAGCAAAAGCACCAGAATTTTCAGAAGTCCTTTCATGTCCTCTTGGTTGGTGACTAAAGCCTGCTGACAGTCCATTTCCAAAGAACTTGCTTGCTGTGGCTCACGCCCTGCCCATCGTAGAGATCCAGCTTTCTTTTTGCTGGCAGCAGCACTATGACTTCACAGGAGGACTAAAGAAATGTTAATACCTCAGGGGAAGAAAAAAGTCAACACAGGGCTCTATAAATTATTTTCACGACTTGCCTGTTGCAGCTAATTTTTGCAAGGTTTTTTTCAGACCCAACGGTCCCCCCACTAGATATAACCCCTTTCCTGAATAACACTGTGCAAAGGGAACAAAGGCTTTCTGTGTGGCCACGTGGGGACTCAGCTCCACAGCCTGTGCCTGGAGGAGGCATGCCTGCCCCGACCCTCCGAAGCAGAGGCAAAGCTATCACTTGCAGAAATCTAGGTCTCTTGTATCCCTGTCCATGACACGCTTCTCTCCTCAGTATTTCCTCATTTCTCCTCTCCCAATTCCCTCCCTCCCACTCCCCAGCTGTATGATCTGCTGAAGCTGCAAAGGCATCACTTTGTCACAGTTTTGCTGTATATTCTGTTGCCCTGAGAAAGAGGGGGACACCTCTCAAGGAATGAATGCCTTCATCTCTTCTGTAGTGGCCAGGGATGGCCTGATGACAGCCAAGCTCTGGTGAGACTGTCAAGTCACTGTTTGTCCCAAGAGTCCCTCCTCTGTACAGTTAGAGCCTTCTGCTCCATTTCGTGCAGAGGGAAGTCTGGACTCACTGTACTGATTTACACAACTAGAAAGAGACATTCATAAAATGGATACCCCATGAGAATTCTGAAAAAAATTGGTTTACTCTATTTTATTGTGTAGAATGAAATAACTCATTACTGTACAATCAAGTGCTGGATTTTATTCTCCAGCATGTGGCAAGCATTACATTAGAGAGCAAAATCTGGCTTTGCTGTCAAACGTGACAGAAACAAGTATTTTATTCCCATTGAATAAAATTCCCATTCTGATCACATCCATTTGTGCGTCGATAACATTAACCCTAACACTGTCCAGGATGACAGACCTAAAATGTAAAATTGTCTGAAAAGTATCATGTTTTTAAACAGACTCTTTCATATGGAAAGAAGAAGAGTGCACAAGCACTTGAATTGCTCAAGAACAAAGATATAAAAAAATTAATACACTTCTCTACAGTGATTGGTACGCAGGTTACAGATGCAAATGTTTTGCCTCACACTTTGAAAAACTGCAATGCCAATGCTCTAGTTTTCTGAGACCATTCTTGTCAGATAATTTACTAAACTTACAACTTCTAAGAAAAAAAGGAGCAGAAGACACAAGCAACAGATTAATCAGTAACTCACAAAGTTTAGTATTCCCTCTGGATGAAAATCAGCCCCCAGCAGAGAGCTGGCAGGACATCTCCAAGAGTCAGGACAACCATTTTGCTGCTTCGAGTCCTGCATAAGTCCTTCCTCCAGTCCTTTGCAAGGACTCAGTTTCACTTCGTGGACACTGCTGTGATGACAGCATCATAGGAAATACCATTTGAATGGGCTATGGCGAAACTGGTTCTTCCTTTCAGAAGTTCTACATAGCAAGAGTACTGGGCACAACTCTTGGGAGAGAGAGCAAAATTATGCTTTATGAAATCCATCCAGGCCTACTTCCCGCTGCTCTCACCTGCTGTCTGAGAACTTCAAGTTGGGTTCTCATGTCCTCATGGCTGCTCCTGTCACCCTTCTCTGAAGAAGTCCCAAGAACAGGTGAGTGCTGCTTTTTCAACACATCCAGAAGGGCCTGCAGTGTCAAACAGCAAAATTACTACACAGAGATTCACTACATTAAAAAAAAACAAACAAAAAAAAAACCAGAAAAAAAACAACAAAACCCAAACCTTTTAAATTATTAGAATGTTTACTCTCTAAACAAACAGATTAGAGTGAGTCATAGACTTGGGGGGGATTTCCCTTCACTTGCAATTGCTTCAATTATATACACTGGATATAACCCCTGTAAATAACATATATGCATGACTAGGTGCAAATTTTCCAAGTGCCCGTGCTACATTCATGAATTTGAGGCTGTTTAATTTAGGGGACTGTGCTTTTACTTATAACTATAAACAACATTTACCTATGGAAATCACAGCTGCAAATCTCATTCATAAATACCGTTTCCCTGTGCAAGTCAGGATTTGGGAAGACAGGTGTCTAAACTCATCTAAGGCCAAAACCAAGCAAACAAAAAACCCAAGGACATAAATGCAATATTCAAAAAATTCACAAAAATGTGACTTCAGTAAAGTCTGATCGAAACATTTTTTGCACTAAGAGTAGAAATTTTTTCAACTGGAGAAGTAAACCCTCCGGTTGAGAGGAAGTTATGTAGTCTCTATAGCTTGTCGCTAGAGGGAGTTATGAATACACACACTACACTGGTAACAATTTTTTTCAATTAAACTCTGCCATAGTTCTTTGCAGATTTTGTTTATTTTTAACAGTATTACACAGCTCTCCCTTGGATTGGAATAATTTTTAAATCACTCTTACCCCTCTCTGTCTATAATCACACACTACACTTCTATATATATTTTTTTTACTCTAGCACAAATACTCACCATTCAGTACATTTCAATGTCTCTCACATAAGAGGTGGACTCAGCTAACTTCATCCATTTTAGAAAGTTCAATTCCTGCTAATGATCCCCAGCTCCCCCTTGCTGGCCACACTCCATTCATGCCATATGGGAAGGAGGGAATATAATTTGGAGGGGGAACAGACAGAGGGGAAAGTGGCCAAGCAGGAGAACCAGTATCTAAAAGTAAGCCAGGGATTAATATTAATTATCAAAAGGTCAAGAAAAATTTTTTTTTAAAATTTAGCACTTTCCATGGAGAGCACAGAAAAGAAAAGGGAGGCTTTTTATCTGACAAACTACTGTCCCTAAGAATTGTGCAGAACAGAAGTTAGTATAATAGTGGCAAAGTTTGTGTGCCATGTCAATACATAAATAGGACTGAACATAAACGTGAGATACAGATAGCTTACTGATTAATCCTGCTTTTGCCCCTTTGAGCCACTGCTAATCCCTTTTAGGCTATAACATTGCAGTGCTCTGCACAAATAGTAATACAAACAATAAAGACAAGATTCACATTGGTGTTTAGATTGGGCACGGATCGCCAGCAGCAGCAGCGTCAGCGAAGTTTGACAGTATCACGGCACATATGTTACATTCCCTGGCTGACTACAGCCCACATCCTCTCCCAGGTGTGGCATCTGTTAAGCTTACTGCTGAGGATGAAGACAAACGAAGCGTGCTTTTCTTCTTCCCCCTGCCTATGCGGGATACATCTCGATCTTGCTGACAACTACAGAATCACGAGATTCATTTGGGTGGCAGGGGACCTGCTCAGAGCTAGGACAGGGAGAGGTCAGGTTGCTCAGGACCCATCAACTGAGCATTGAGCACCTCCAAGGAGGGTGATTTCACAGCCTCTCCAGGCAGCCTCTTCTAATATTTGACCACCTTCAAAAGAAAGTGCTTCAGATGCCCTAATTCAAAGATAACCGAGTGTCCTGCTTCCTTCACAACATACCATTTTCCCAGACATCTGCTGCACCCACTTTTTAGATGGCTGTGTCTTCTGTTAAAAACTCCTTCACTAGGATGTGTCTTACTGAACATGGCCGTCCTGACGTTACCAAACAGTAACACACCTTTACAACTGAAGTATGTATATTCATAAGCTATTGATGGTTCTCCTAATTCTTGAACAAATGTCACTATATTGACTGTTTTTTTTGCAGCTTGCTTCCTAGAATCATATCATGATATAGACATCTTAGGTATTCGGGCAATTTTTCTTTTTTTTTTGGTTTATTTGTTTTTTTTTTTTTGAGGATGTGCTACATCTCAGAATTATGGAGAAAAAAAATAGAGAAAATTCAGAAAATTCAATCTTCAAAAGTTTAACAGTAGAGAAAAATAAGGAGAGGATTTTTTTAAACCATATTTGGAAGCAATACTGAGAGATCCCATTTTATCATTTCAAACAAAATAAGAAACTGCAGCATGAATAAAACTGAATTGGTTTAGGGTCATACTAAACCCAGATCAAAATCTTTGAGGAAAGATTGTAAGAGACATTCTGAAAAGTGCTAGGTATGGGGGGGAAGTAAAATTTTGTAATGTTGCTATTAGATCAATAGCAAATTATTGAGAATTATGTCATTATAGGACATTTGGGTTCCCAAGTATAAAATGGAGACTAAACGCTACTAAAGATAATACTCAAAGATATAACTGCAATATTTTTCTTTCAAAATTTCCATCACTCTGAACTGACAAAAGGTCGGGCTGGTTTAAAGTCAGTTATGGAAGAAATGAAGATATTACCGTTCCACTGGTTTTAAAAAACAACTGTGAATACAATGATCATGAGACACTTGAAATTAAAAATAAATAAGCTATTTGAAATATGTAACTAAGATTTGTAATTTCAAATTAGCAAACCTGAGAAATGACTAATAACTTCTAGGTGCCTTCTATAATTGGTCCTGTATACAATTTTTTCAGATCATTTGGCTATTCCTACTTCATTAAAGTCAAAGTACAAAAAACCCAACCAAACAAACACTCCCCTACCCCTCAGAAAATTGTATCTCAAGGAAGCTGAAAGAAATTGTAAAGGAAAATGCTTGAGGGACAGCTAGATGAATAACTTTGAGAAGACAAATTAAAATGCCTTTAGGGACTGCAGAAAGGATTGAATCCCCCAAAAAGCTACCACTTTTGGTAGCTTTTACACAGAAGTGCAGGGTAACAGAGACAATCATACTGAGCTGTAGGTTGCAAAATAAATTCAACTATAAAATATATACATTTACATTTTTTTTCCACTATAAAAATGAGTGCAGGAAGGCATTACACAGGAAAGTAAGACTAAAGACAGTATTTCCAATAAGGAGGATAATGTAGAGCACTGCGGCGATGGCAGGATGGCTAACAGCAAGGAAGATGTACCAATGAGAAAGAACTCACAGCTCCCTCAGTTAAACTGAGCTTAACTTAATGTGGTGTTAAATAACATTCCTTCAGAAGCACTGAGAACTGAAACCTGAAAATGCGAGACAAGCAGCACAGAGGTTTTCTGAATTTTTCAACATGAAAAATGGAACTGCATGACTGAAAAATAACTACCTTGGTTTCCAAAGCTACAAAAAGGATAAGTGGTTCATGTACCTAGAAATCTCTTAATCTAACCTCAAGAGTGTGTTAGGCTTGGGAGGAAATTTTGAAGATAATTGCCTTATAGACATGAGAAATGGGATTAAGTAAAGCACAGACTTTCTTATCAGGGGAAATACATTAGATCTTATTAGTCTATGTTTAAATAACAATCGAGATGGTGCTGCAGCAAAGTTATGAAAAAAGTCAGAAATTTCAGGAAGTTCAGGAAAGCCAGTAATCTTGGGACATAGCGTTGCAAACTATTATGGCATTGTAACATCACTTTCATGCTGCAGACATCAAAGTAGAATCAGATCGAACTCTATACTTAGGGTACTCTTGATGACTCGATCAAAGTTAGATGAAGCCAAAAGTAAAAAGGTCAACATACTTAGAGTAAAAAGGTTAATTAACTTAGAAACATGCAGTATTATTTTCCATAAACTGAGAATTATCAGTTCAAAATGACTGAGATAAACATGCATATTAGCACACATAGCTGCATTTCAAAAGACCAAAAGAGCTGGGTCACCTTAGCTAAACTCTAGTGAGAATATGATTGCTCTCTGTAGCTATAGGAAAGACCAAGTGCCCCTGAGAGCAACTGCATTTTTGCTAGAGGACAGTTCTGCTTCATGAAAGGACAGATATGCTTCATAGAAGGAATGAAGCAGATCTGTTCGACACTACCACCAGAAGAACAAGGAATTTCATCTGGCCAGAATAAATTCAGCCAACTGAAACAGATGAAAGCCTCTCAATGAAAGAAGGGTTACAGTTCCAGAACAGCCTTCCAACAGAAGCACTGTAGAAGGAGCGTAAGTATTTTTAAGGAAAAAGTTGTTTGATTTTGGAGAATTTGTAAGAACTTCAAGTCACTGAACCTGCAACAGCAGGGGACTAGACTTAAAAGGGCACAGAGGGTCCCCTCCAGTCTTACTGGGTATTCATGACATGAGATTTGAAGGATGGAAATACACAGAAAAACAGTACACTACTCGTTGGAAATTTGTTACATGAAATTGGTGTTTCATTTAAAAGAATGTCCTATTTACCCAGCTGTCTTAGCTCCAACCACATCATACAATAAGACAGCAAAATAAAACATTGAAATAAGTGGTTTTACAAACAAGACCTTGAATGAAAGTTATACTGAGGCCTTGAGCAAGTCCTGTCAATGCATTTCAAAAAGATCTAGAGGATCATACCTTTTTGCCTTGACTTTTGCACATCATGGCCCTTTAGCTTGTGTATCATTTAAATTTACACAGCAATGGTTACTGCAGTGCATTTCCTCAGGAAGTGTTTGTGGTTCACCATGAAATACAAAATTGTTAGAAAACACCCACTGCTTTATGTGATCTTTTGATTAAACAAAGTTACATTTATTACTTTCTCTTAGTTAAAAAAAAAAATCCCATTTAGTTATTTTATGGCAATTTCCTCAATGAGACATATATACACATAATACTTATATGTATGTATATAAAAAATAAGACAGAAGCATGTCCCGTGAAGAGAAGCCATTATTCTCCAACGCAGAATATATGTAAAACAACAGTTTTAAAACTGTTTGAATTTTTTTTAATCCCAGTGTTTCACTGGATGCATATGAAAGTGTCTTTGTGCCATTTCCCTTTTGTTCTAAGGACGGAGAATGTAGAAAGAGCTTAGATATGACACGTGGAGAGGTTTCACAGGAGAAGCCGAAGATTCTCTTAACTTTTCTCTTTACAATGCAATCCTACCACCTGCCAAGAACAGCTGCACAGGTATTAGCTGAAGTAAGTTCTTGCTTGTTTCCCCAGCTCCCAAATGGCAATCATGAGGTTGCTACCATGAACAGATTGTTCACCCAGTATTGAAAAGATGGGCATCTGGTAGTGTCACTGCTTGACAACGCAGACCCTAAAATTAAAGGAAGAGGTCCTGGTCAGTGGCTCACTCTTCTTCATACCTTATTGAGACGACTTATTTCACACTCATAGTGTTCGTTCTTTCTCATCATTGAGGCATTCTTCTGCTTCAGGACCTTGTTCTCTTCTTTCATTTCATGGAGAGCTTCACTAAGGACCTTTGTTTCTTTCTGGGATGCAAAAATAGAGAGAGATGCTGTTGAAATGCAGATGGAACCGTTTTTCAAGAACAATTTTCAGAATATCTGCTGTCTGGCAGATGTGCTGCATTTTTTTGTCCCAAACACAGCTGGGAAGGGAGGCAACAGGAAGGCGGATGGTTTGTAAAACCCAGATATGATAAAGTCTGTCGAAATTTTTTTGACCACTCACCATATGACGAGACCGAGACAACATACCAGACTAAATCCCTGCTCTCTACAGTCTGCAGTTGCAAAGACATGAGAAAGCTGGCAGGCCAAGCAGCTCAGTACCATACAGATGATCATCCCAAACCTGCATTACTCTTATGTACTCATAGCCTAAGGCCAGAGCTAAATGCTGGTGGAGTCCAAAGCTACCAAATTACCAAGCTACCAACCAAGGCTTAAAAAGTCCACTTTCTTTGACCCCATCACAGTCATTGTTGACTTGAGCTTGACCCTTCCTAGTACTTGTTGCCATCCCAACAAACTACCAGGAAGATGTCCCTACACCTCCTACAGGATTTACACACTAATCTTTCAAGACAGTATTTGATTTCTCCTATTGCTTTCAGTGCGGCTATTTTCAATTTACAGTGAAGGAGCTAAGATCCAAATCAGACCCCAAAGCAGATGGCATTGTGTAAGCTTCTCTCACAGGGTAATGCATTCCTCACTAGCCCGCTTTTGCCAGACTGTCTTAGACCAAAGCTGTTTAGACATATGAAACAGAACGGCCCATTCTACAAAAAAGGAAGTATTTCAAATATTCTTCTGCAGCTGCTTTATTTGATTAAAAAAAAAAAAAAAAAAAAGAGATCCAAAAATCACACTCACAAGACACCATATGAATGCTTTTTTTTCCCTCTACAACAGGCATATCTCTGTGCAACCAGCCATTAGGCATTTATGGTTTGGGCTCATGAGAAGTGTACTGCTGTGTGCTAATTGAGCCACTGAAAAGCCCCCTTGAGTAACTCTTGCTTACACATGAGGTAGCTTTATGTTCATTTGTTCTAAGTTAGTTAGAACATTTCATTTTCTCCAAAAACTGGGCAAGATTAGCAGGGTATCTCTGCATTAAGTATAGGAACTCACCCAGGAGCTAGCTTGAGCTGCTCTGTGCATGTATGCTTTAAGATATTAAAGAAAAACAAAACACTAAAATCCATGTAGGCTTTTAGCTGTGCTCTTCTCTTCACCTTTGCCATCCTCTTTTTCTAGTTCCTAGCATACATCCTCCTTCTCAGAGGCTGACACCTCCAAGAACAGGGTCATTTATAACTAAAGATTTTCAGTTTGTTCAGGTTTTTGAACAATCTGAATTCTTACATCTTATTGCTTCTTATTCAACACAATCTTTGGTGTTATGGCACCTAGACTATCCAGTGACTAGGTTTGTCTTTGATTCCTGTCTATGGGTCATGCCCAGAGAAAACAAAAAAAAAAATTAAATCTCCAAAACAGTCAGTTTTCCTCTGTGGGCCACGGAGGACATGGGGACAGGTAAAGTTCACAACGTTATCTTTCTGTGAGAGCCGTACCTCCAGGTGCATTAAGAAAAAAAACCCAACAAAACAAAACCCAAAAACTCTTTAAGACAGCAGCAGTATGTAATCCGGGTTGTTAGGTGCTGCTGGTTTTCCTAAATGGCTCAGCAGAGCACCCAGAGAACTGCCACTCTGAGTAGTCAAATTTAAAAGGTGCTGTCAGCTTGCTGGACTAGATAAGCAGGCAGAGAACAAACATCTTATTACTTTGCTCTGGCAATTGCCCAGTACAGCCCATCCCAGCTCCATGGCTAGTGGGGGGTAAGTAAAACACTCAAAAAAGAAAGGGTTGTTACCTTTCAAGAAAAAAAAAAAATATATACATATATACACACCACACATATATAGAAAAACAAATGCAGGTATGAAGAATCTTAGTTGCTACAGAAAAAAAAAAAAAAAAAAAAACAACCCACAAAATGTAAAGCCCTAAAAACCTAATCTTGGTAGATCTGTCAGCTTGGGCCTCTTCTGCATCTGCTGAATTTCAAAGCAACAAGCCTGCTCACGTGCTTTCAAGTTGAACATATCTTTATGTATTTTTCTGAATCATTCCCTGGCACTGCTTCTTCTTCATCCTGCCCCATGGGCAGCATAAGATAGCTTGAGTTGGCACAGCTGCTGACATGGGTGCTACAATCCTTGTTGCTTATTCAAAAATCTCTACTTTTAGCAGCTACCTCTGCAAAACTGTAATCTCCTACATCTGTGCATGACATTCAAAAAGTAAAGAAATTCAGTGTAAATAGAAGCACTTACTGGCTGAGTACATAATTTGTGAAGAAATTGCTGACCTAAGGCTGAAGTTCCATGCAGGTTAACCTGTCCCCATAAGAGATTTTTGGATTATATTGTCATTTAGTTCATTATTCATGTATGTAGTAAAAAAACTGGGACCTTCAAAAAGGTAGCTAGTGCTATTTTTCACAGCTATCATATATTAAAGGGCAGGCAGTGAGAACCTTAGTAATATGAACGGGAAGACAGATTGTCTCACATTGAATCCATGCTTGGAGCAAATACAGGCAGTGATTCAGCAAGTACCTAACAACATAGTTTCCTTTAAAACATGTAAACGGTCCTATTGGTTGGAAATCAAGCACGTGCTCAGCTAAGACCATACTGTAACTGATATGCAAGTAAGATGAATGTTCTGCTTATGAAGATAAAAGCTAAGGGCTTTGCATTTCTTTTCCAGCAGCAGCAAACTTGCATCTTATCTGAGCTTGGAAGTGATGCGATTGTCACTTGTTTTTAGGTTTGCTTCATGTTATCAAGCAAATAGAGAAGCCCGACTTCAGCCGTCAGAGCACCATCCAGAAACTCTTACAAGAAGTTATGAAGTGTGTAATACCATGAAGCAGGATGAGAATAGGAAGCACCACTCTGTGGTGCTTGTAAAACAGGGCAAAGTTTTGTGTATACATTGGGGATATATATGCCAACTGCTCAGGTTGGTGGTTTCGCTGTGGTGGGAACCCAGCGTAGGGATCTAACTTTAGATGCAAATGCCTACACAAAAGCGAGCACCTGAGGAGTCGTGAGAGAGGTGCCCAACCACTCTCAGGGGGAGGTGAACGCCGCTCTAGAGCTGCTGATCAGCCCGGGCACTTTCAGCCCTAATAACTGCACTGACTACATTGCTAATATTTACAGGGAGCTGAGATAGCTAGCACACATATAAAAGCCTATATTGTCAATACCAAAATGTGGGTGTCTGGAGCTGAATTCATTCCTTCAAGTATTTATTGCCCAGCACTTCATGTAACATCTGCAATGATGTTCCTATTCCATCTGAAATCACTATAGCATTTTCATTCACAAAGAAATTCACCTCGAACCGAACAGCGAGGAAGGAAATCTCTGCAGTATTCATATCAATCTGCTCTTTACGCCCCCACACACACTAATGCTGTGCTCTCTTCCAATTGCAATTGAAATGACTCTCTCTCTGTACATAGTTCTCTGATCATACAGAAGATCAGCCACTGCCTTGGGTACAATACTGAAGAGCACTCCACACCACAATCTCATCTCACGGCTGTGCGACAACCCACGCCCTGCCACTCACAAGATGAGAAAGAGGAAAGGCAAGACAGTGTTCAGCACTGAGGACAAACGGGGTAACAGCGTGCACCCTCCTACCGTTTTCTGCAACGGCCTCTCTCTGCCCAGGGCTCGCAACCTTTCATCTTCAGGATGCTGTCGATGTCTCTCTTCCTCCAGCTCACCAACTCTCCTCTCTGACACATCCAGTTTTGCTTTCATTTCTGCCAGCTGAAAAGCAAGTGACAGACCATGGTGGGATAACTGGGGATCCTGAAAGGCACAGCACCTCAAAGGTGCCTTCAAATCCTTTCAGCTCTCAGCAGATCGGCATAAAGGAGTGGATCTGGTCACATGTAAAGTCCCCAGCCACTGACTTTCCCCTCTCCGCCGCCAAGCTCCACTGCTCTGCCTGCAGTGGATATTCTTAATGATCCTGGGCAAATTCTCTGTTGATATTAATGCAGTTGGGTCTCGCACTGTTTTGCTGCCAAAGGACAGCTACCATGGGTCTGTCCCCCCCAGTGAATTTTCCATTTTAATGTTCTTTTTTTTTTTCCCCGCTTGCAATTTGGACTCCCTCTGCAGTGGTGCACATGCAAACAATCTAGCCAGAGGCATAAAAGGGTCCCATATTAAATGAGGAAGAGCCA
Organism: Ibidorhyncha struthersii; assembly: GCA_013398815.1. NCBI lineage: Eukaryota > Metazoa > Chordata > Aves > Charadriiformes > Charadriidae > Ibidorhyncha > Ibidorhyncha struthersii. The sequence goes on from VZSZ01010267.1 coordinate 2,576,680, forward strand.
TTTAAATTCCTCTTCTCTTTGAGGAAAGAAATAAAAAAATCAAATAACTGATCCAGATCTCAGTAAAGCTTACTGGAAAACATTAGAAAGAAAATTTTCCTCCTAAGTACATGAGGTCATTCTGCAAACTTCCTTTTCAAAGACGGAAACAGGAGGTGAGAAGTGTCAGTCAGTGAACCAACTTGGTTTATGGAATACCAGGCAAAATTGTAAGCAGCCAGCTTCACTAGGCAAAGTGAAGTAAAGGTGCCCCAGAACCACTGGCAGGAATGAAAGCTATGCCAATGGGATCTTGACCAAAAAAGGAAATAAAAAGTATTTATTTACAATTCATTTTTTTAATGAAGAGCTTTCGTATAGAGCAGCTTCTCAAAAGCAACAAAGTCTCTCTGCTTATAAAAGACAGCATTCACGGAGGATTTATCTGAGAGCTCCTCCATTACAGGGTGCCCCAGTGAGCTTCCAGGCTTCACAAGCCAGCCACGAAAGATGGGACAAGAACCAACAGATATGTGACAATTTGGATCAGTGGCTGGGCACAGGTACCGCACGCTAATTTTCAGCTAACTATGCTCTGAAATGTAAGCCATTTTTATTACCTCATGGAGGTCATATTGCCTCTGGTGTCATGTCCACCCTGATCCCTACTGTTTTAGACATGCCCTGCTTCTCTGGCTATTATGTCCTACTGAAGATTGTACACATATTAGCTTCACTTTTATGTGATGAAGCTTTTTTAATTTGTGAGCTAAAGACATAGTAAACATGATGTCTTTCCCCCCCTAACATATTTACTATAGCTATGGCTGGTTGGTATTTTAGCACAGACTTAACTATCAGCAGGTGGCATACATATTCCAATAGAAGTCAACTTTGTTACCTGTTTTTCATAAAGCTGTTTCATACGTCTAAACTGATGATCCCATTGCTTGTTCACCTCCAGAAGCTGTAATTATCAGGAAGTCTCAGTAAATAACCCTTATTTCAGTATTGTCAATAAATAAAAAAATAGACTGGCATTCTAATCCTCCAGCTATGAACACTCACAACCTCCCCCTTATCTGTCTAGCTGATTTCGGAAAAAGCAAGTTTAAGGTCTGGCAAGCTTTACAGCCCATCTGCCAGTCCTTTGGTATTTCAGTTAAAGGACACGACCGTTCAGGAAGTAACATTCAGGAAACATGCAAATACACAATAAGCTACAGGTGAATCATTTGCAAGGCTGTACAAATCCCAAGCTGCAACTCCTAAATGGCCAAGGACTTTCTTGTTAGTTTCCTTTACATTTTTTTCCAATTAGAAGGTCCCTGACTTCCAAAAACTGAGTTGAAGACTCCTATTGACTGCAATTACTACTGGGTGCAAACCCCGCTTGCCTTTCTCAGTACCACTAAACCAAGCAAGCGTATGCATGCAAGATGGGAAGATCAGCTAACACCACGCATGTGAGAAGGAGAGAAGACATCGTGCATGCATTTCTATTGGAGAAAGCCAAAGAGGTCCCTTGGAAGCATTTTGCTTCGTAGGCTATAGGGTGACTCTTTAGGATGCTCAGAGGAAGAATGACTTCCACTTTGCTGCTACCTGTGACCAAGACACCACTGGCTACTACTCACAGTGGTTCCTTGGCCTTTACAATAATGATCATTTATACAGTACAAAGGGCAAATTTTTTTAATCTCTGCTCTTCTGGATTCATAGCCGCGTTACAATAAGTCATAATTTGTTTTTAGGAACAGTTCTCCAAATATAACTCCGCCTAGCTTGGTAGAGAGAAGTAGGACTATAGGAACTAGTTTAAAGACAATTTTAAGTGCTTGCACGCTTTGGGAAGAAAAGTAAAGCAGAAAATCTTCACACAGAAATTGTCTCACAAGAGCCCAGGATGAGACTACCACAGGAAAAACATAGGTCTTGATGGACTGGTGCGTATAAACCATCTGCAGCATAAACACAGTGTAAGTAACAGTCATAACACACATTCAGTGAGATTTCCTGCCCTGGACATATTACTGATATTGTAATGTCTGTTTTAGAGGTTATATCTGTAAAGGTTAAGGGTAAACTTAATATTACCTCTCGTCTCTGTCTTTCCAGTGAGAGGATCTGTTGTTCCAGAGAATTGGCTGATATAGTGTTCTTTTTGGTCAGTAATATGTTCCTTGACTGGAGAAAAGAAATGTTAAAAAATGAATGCTTTCAGCATCCTCTCTTCAAGTCAAGATCATCACATAAAGCTCCCATCCACCATGCCATGTGCATGTAAAGAAACTGAAACAGCAACATTTTCTTACATTGTATTTGTATTTCAGTACCTTTACACCTGCTGACAGCAGACTTTGAAGCATACATCTGCTTTAACCCTGCTTAGCCTGTGTTTTAATTGAAGCATTATGCAATTGGACACTGAAACAAACAAAATTACGTCTATTTGTACCATCTGAGACACAGAACACAAAATAGGATTTTAATTATCTTACAGATGGTAGTACAAACAAGTAGTACAAGCCACAAAAGTTGAGCATAAGTTGAAGTGGGCGTAAGTAATTCCCTTCATTTACAAGATCTAGAATAATTAGTAGTATTGCCCCTGGTAAGTGCTTGCAGGCCCAAGGCAATAAACTTTAGCACAATGGGTTCAAAACAAGCAACGCAGAAAATGAATAGGCCACTTGGAGAAATTAGGAAATCAGTCTGCAATTGTTCCATTTTTTTAAAGTGTGGAGTTTTGCCCCTGCAGGACAAATCCTCATTCTTATAATGGCAATGTCATCTATCATAATTTCCAGGAAGTTTCTATGAATTGTCATGAAAACAAACATGTGAGCTATTAGATATATAGAGAGATATATATAGATATGTATCAAGAAAACAGTACTGGAGAAGAGAGACACATTCTAAATAAAATATACTATGTTCAGATACCTGGTCAAGGATTTTTTTTCTCCCTAAATTCTCAATCAAAATATGAGAAACTAGAATAAAAGTGTGAGCACTTCTGAGGTCTTAAGTCCCCTGAAATAAATTTATTTTTTTCAGCTAGAGAATTTGATGCCAAATACTAACGAAGAAGACTGAAGTATAGCTTTCTTGTGTCTTTCCACAGGCAAAAATCCTGACCACCTATTTGCCCCATGGCCGGTCCTGCAGAGCTCCAATGTGGAACACTTGACTTCCATGCCAGTAAACAATCCCTCTTCCTGTAGTTCATCGACATGTTTAACTTAAAGTATCTGAAGCAATTACCTGGCAGTCAATGGAGTTATTAATGTATTGAATTGTTTTTAGAATCTGGGCCTGTATTTAAGAGCATATTTAAGAGTCCTATTAAAGTGAATAGGACAACTCATAAATCTAACCGCTGTATATACACTTGGCACCAACTGACCCAAATACTGCTCAGAGAAGCTGTACAGTCACTAAAATGAACCACTTTCTACCCTTTGTATAACAAATTAAATTGACCAGGTACTTTTCAGGGGGACAAAAAACCCTCCAGGGAAGGTTTTCTTTCTAAGAATGCCGTATCCAAAAATATTTCTAAAATTTCCTTCTACTCTTAAACAGCATAAATCTTTCAGACAAATCTACTGGAACACAAAAATGAGCCCATAATTGCCAACCTATGAAGTGACACACATGATACCTGCACCAGCTCAAGCCGTTTCTGTTAATCAGACAGCACTTCAGAGGAGAGCCAAAACAGTCACTTACTTTTAGTGGGTCTGCTGGGGCTTCCATGTCACTCACACCTGCCCACGTGCATCCAAGGTGGCCTTCTGTACTTGTTTCACTATGGGTCTATGGAAGAAGAGGAGCAATGAAACAGATATTTTATGTTGGCTAAAGGAGCAGGACAATTGCATTAAGACCCAGAAGATCCACGATGCTGCCTGTGGAAGCAGCCAAGTTTCAGAAATAAGGGGTGGAATGTTGATTTTTAACCTTTTCCTTCTTCCTGGCTGGGGCTTCCCAGACGGGTTGAAGCACACTGCCTATGACTAATATGCTGGGCAAGGCAGTAAATCACAATCAACTGGCCCTGAGAGAGGAAGTTGCATGTATAAGGGAAGGAAGGGTATGTTTTTTCGGTAAACAAGAGGACAGGGTTTTCTATCCCTGCTCCTAGTTATAAAAAAAGGACTTACGTAAATATGACAAGTATTAAGTGACACTAAGACAGTGTGAACTATCATGATCGAAAAATTAGCAAGTCATGCTTATAAAGGAGTAATAGCTGTCTGTTAACAGCTATGGGGAAGAGCACACCCATACAAACCCCAAAATGTTTAGGGGAAAACCATTAATTGGAAAATTGATTTACTTTCCTTGAAGAAAAGCTGCACAATGACAAAGAATGACAGGTGTTGTTATTCTTCTTCTAAGGACATCATATTTGCAGTCCTAGTACTTATCTAAGCATAGATGTAGCTTCAAGCTACTCAGGTCTTCACTTGAGTACTCAACGTATCCAACACTTCAAACTTGTGTTAACCTCAAAAAGAGGTTAACCTTGCCAAGTTAAAGTCACAGGAAAGCTTCCACAGACTTCACATACAAAGTCAGGAGGAAACAGAAAAGTGCAAAGTATTGTCATCTTCAGCCTTGAAATGCTGAATAATGATGGATTTGAGAAGGAAGCGTGAAAGACAAATCATTGTCCTTATCAGGGAAAGATCCCTGGGTCTGAGGCTTTTCAATGGGGGCAAACGCTTATTTCCTTTTCAAGGAAAGGAATGAAAGCTAGCCTGTGAAAATTGACATAAAATAATATAAACCTGTAGGAGTTCCTTCAATTTCAAAAAAAGGATTTAGACAAAGTAAAGTAATCCTGTGAAATTCTGGAATTTAACAGCCACATTCTAGATCACTGGTTCATAATGTGTGACTAAGCGACTCCTCTTTTGCAATACAAACCCCAATTTGGAAGAAAGCTACTATTTTATAATATTTGCATATGAAATATATCCCCTGTACCCTGATGTTCTTTTTATTTTTTTCTGGTTTATGGAGTGGCTGGAACCAAAACTAGTCTTTGAACATATCCCTCCCAGGTACAGCATTGGTTTAAAGAAGGAAAAACTACTGGCTGATAACACGATAGCAATTTCCACAATTGCATTTCTCAACATTTTTGTAGTGACTTAATATATCGCAAGAAATACAAGCCAGTAACTGTCAGACAATGAAACAAAGTCAACCTCTGTACCGCCAAAGCAAGATTGAGTGAAACAGGAAGGCCATCCTCTGGGAAACAGACACGCGAGAAGGTCAACTTCTAAAATGAATAAACATACCATGCTACCTGAGAGAACGTAGTAATAAGTAAACCGTAAAAATCCCCATAGCAGAGAAGGAAGAGGAAGCACCATGCATTTTAAAAATGAGATCGAGCATTATAATATTATTAAAAGTTTATATCAAATCAAAGCTTACACCTAATGACTTCAAAGCTCTTTGCAGAAACAGGCAATAACTATTATACACACAGGGAAACAGGCCAACTGAATGCTAAAGGTCATCCAGATGTTCATGTCAGATCAGAGAATGGTGATGTCTCCTTTCACCCACGGTCTGTCCGTCCGTCTGTCACAGCCATGTCTGCAGCGGCCATTAGCAGGCTGTCACTGCATAACTGTGGATTCTGACTGTACTGAAGTTACAGCACATGAAGAGTCAAGAGTCAGATACTGAAGGAGAGGGTACTGTCACTAGACACAAATGACACAAACAGCAGTTATCTATAGTAATCTCACAATGCCCCACTACCTTGTGCTGGCCTGCTACAGTCCTATAGATTATATCAGAGAAGGCTCCGGGGGACGTTATAGCAGTCTTCCTGTACCTAAAGGGCACCTACAGAAAAGGTGGAGGGGGACTCCTTATCAGGGAGTGTAGCAACAGGATGAGGGGTAACGGTTTTAAACTGAAAGAGGGTGGATTTAGATTAGATATTAGGAAGAAATTCTTTACTGTGAGTCTGGTGAGACACTGGCCCAGGTTGCCCAGAGAAGTTGTGGCGGCCCCATCCCTGGAAGTGTTCAAAGGCCAGGCTGGATGGGGCTGGGAGCAACCTGTTTTAGTGGGAGGTGTCCCTGACCATAGCAGGGGGGTTGGAACTAGATGGTCTTTAAGGTCCCTTGCAACCCTAACCATTCTATGATTATAAACTCATGGAAACAGAGTCTGTCTCTATCTATAAAGTACCAACACTGAGCATCTGATTCATAAAAGTACAATCAGAAAACCTCCACGCTGCACGTCTGCTCTTGAGGGCAACGATTCTGAAGCACAGACACCTTGCCTTACCCCAGCTCCCGTGCTTGGAAGTCCCATCCCCATTCCAGCAGCAGCTAAGCTTTGGGAGAAAGCTTAGGTTGAACAGCTGCATTTTATGGTCTACCCTGCTAAGGTAAACCAGCCCATTTCCGATTTCCTCACCACAGCGTGCTGCAAAGCACTACGTGAGGTGCTCAGTGTTCCCTGCAGAAGGGACAGAAGAGCAAACCCAGGGCACAGCCCTACTTGTGAATCACAGCTCCCACTTAAATTATATTACTGCTCAAATCACTTTGAGGAGAGGATGACACTAAGACCCTGGAGTGCACACAGGTGTTACCGTTATTTAGTTCAAAACAGTTTCCTGGAAAGCTGAGCAGTTTCCTGGAAAGCTAGGTGGACATTAGGACACCAAGTCCTTTGTTGTTGATACCTTAATGACCATATTAACAACTACCGAAAGTGAGTAATTCTCTCTTGGACTGGAGGATTTGAAGGTGCCATTTATAGGGGTTTTAACTAGTTGCAACACTGTTCCTTTCCATTCTTCCCCCCCCACCTTCATGATGGGGTGAAGGAGCTGGGGAGATCTGGGGGAAAAGGTGAAGCTCCTGGAAGAGTAGACGCTGGAACAGCAACAGCGTCTCCACATCTCTCCCTTCCCATGCCAAACTGACGAGCACGTTTGTCCGTTTTCACTCTCTGTGAGCCTACCATGGTGACTGAGCAGCAACCGCCGTTGTTCTTTCCCACACTAGGGCTATGCATAAGAGTTTTGAGTCAAGTTTCGCTGTTTACCGAAATAGCTGTTGTTTGCATGCACTTTGGCACCAGTGAATGCAATTTATACTGGCCTCATTTACTGGGCAAGTCTTTCACCTAACATTACCATCTTGTTTGAAAGACGTATCGCTCCCTGCTAACAATCAATAAGCTCTGAGCTAGGCATGCCTGTGTGGAAGCTCTTGGCTTTGTTACTAGCCTTCCACCCTACATACACACGTTAAAACAGTGACAAATTTTCTTGCACCCTTTCAGCTATTGTTTTTCACTACAGGGATTTTATACAAAACATGACAGAATAGAAATGACATTAAGTACTCTTCAGTGCCTAGCTAGGCAAGGTTAACATTCATACGGATAATGCTGATGCCCCTTTGCACAGGGCCTAAAAACCAAATGCCTTTTGAGAGATTTGATAGGAAATACATCTCAGGGACAACCATGTGCTCAAGAACAACAGTGCTGTTCAGCTGTGCGAAAAGCTCAGTGGGAGATAGGTTCATTGTTCCTTTCCTCACAAGCGCTTTTCTGTACTGAGGACCATGTAAGAACAGTATGGGGTATTAGAAAGAGAAAAGTATGTCTGAAATCTATATGAACAGAACAAATGTCAATGAGTAGGGAACAAAAGCTCAATCTCTTCAGAGGTGGTGGTATTCTTCCAGCAAAAAATGGGAGAAGTTGAAGCAAAATTGTTGTCTCTATGAAAACAGTTAGTAGCACTGAAAAGAAAGACAAGGAGATGACAACATTCATTTTCTTTGGTATTGCAGAGATAAAGACACTACATTTGTTCATCAGTCTACTGCTACACAATGAAGAACAACTTAGTTGTACCACAGCACTTCAGAAATCTGAGATATATAAAAATCCTTGAAATAAAGACTCTTTTTGACAACTATCAGACTTCAAAAAAAGAAAAATATTTTTAAGGCATTTATACTTGGTTTGAAGCTATTGAATCAAATATGCAGTTTTAAATTGCTTGGAGAATTTGAGTTTATTTAGATTATTTAATTTATTTAGATTATTATTCTAACTATTTAGTTAGAATATTAACTATTTAGTTAGAATAAAGACCAAGCTGTAAATGCAGTGGCAAACCTAAAAATCTGTTTACAGATCCAAGCAAACATTCAAAGAGCTGTTAAAATTTTCCAGCCTGCAAAACATACGCAGACCAGTTAAAGATTTTTGAGGAAAATTTGTCCTAGTGCTGCACAGTCACGGGAAGCTCAGGAAGCTTTACAGGAAGCAAAAATGGCAGCTGAAGAGGGTGTCTGCAAAGTGTGAACAACTCAGCACAAAACACGAGGAAAGTAAATTTTGGAGGAAAACACAGACTTAGCAGTGTTGTCCAAAGGCAAGGCAGCATACGTTTGCAAGGTGCTGCACTGTTTGCTAAATGTCTGCAGAAAAGCAGAGAAGATACCCGAGAAGAAACCAAGCATGCCCAAGCGGGAACAGTGTCAGCTGTGCACTGTGCTGAGAGGATGTCCATCAGCGCTAACGAAGGCGAGGGCTTCCCAGGAGCTGCCTGAGCCACTCTTGCAGCAGTGGACTGAAACGGCACCTCAGATGTGGGCAATACCACCGACTACACACAGGCTGGATGCTGCTATGCAAATTAGCACCATCTCTAGCACTGCAGTAAAGGGCTCGTTGGGAAAAATCTAGTCACTCTCTTGTCACAGACGACTAAATATCAGATTTTACTGTGGTAAAATCGTACCTACTGTAGCCACTAATATGCAAAATCAAGACTTGTTAAATGTGATGTAACAACGCTGACAAACTGGTCAGCAAGTTTTATAAATCCCAATCTAATGCTTTCATGAACCTTAATTTCCCTGATTATTTCATCTCTTCCTCTTTAAATGAACAAGGCAGTCTGTGTCATGGCATTTACTGATTACACTAAAAAAAAAAAAAATCACGAGAAAACAAACTGCAGGGAATAGTCTCTGAGTGGAGAAATACAAACTTGGCAACCTCTTACAGTGTAACTGCCTCCAACTTCTCCATAAACACGTGTAAAACCACATCATAGTCTGTAGTGGACGAAGTTCTGTTACTTTTTATAGCCTCCCTAAAATACACAGGCATACAGGCCTTTTTCTAGCTGAGGTCCATCACACATTTTAGAGCAAAAGCATAACTATTAGATTCTCTTCTCATCTCTTTCTCATCCCTTATTTCTACTTCCACTCTCTCTCCAGAAAGTCACTTCCTTTGCACGTGCTTTCTGTCCATCCCAAATGAAGAAATAAAACGTCATTACTCCTGCTGCTGCGCTGTGACTTGTAACTGTAGCATCAACCACCACTGAATATAAATGAACTCTTCTTTACATTTGAGCATAGTTCAAGTAAACGCGGAAAACAAAGGAGAGAAATGGAAGACTCTGCTCTCCAGAAGGGCAAGTGAAGTCTGGTAGCTTAAGAAAACGAATACAACAAGAATGATCACTTTCTGGCTTTGGAGAGCTGGTCAGATCTGGCTCCTCCTAGAAGAGTGGTTGATAATTTCTCTTTATGTGTGTTATAAAAATGCTTCCTTAATGTACACGTAAGCCCTTCTGTTCCTCAGCTTCCACAGCCCTGTCTCTTTTACAATGACTGATCAAAACAAGATTAAGTGTGTTAAGAAAATATTATAGTAAGCAAACCTGCACCTGCAAGTTTGACTAATAGTCTGAAACCTTCTGTAATGTCTGCGAATAATGATTTTAAACATTTAAATTCTCTTAATCAGCATCAATTCTTAGTATGATCTTTACCCAACATTCCCCCGCTATTCACACTCTTTTTTTTCCTCCCAATTCATACTCACATACTTAGTCTATGAAGCATTATCCTCAGCATTTATGATTTTTGTCCATGGTACAGGCAATGGTGACAGAAGAGAATTGGTCATGTATTTTTCAAAAAAACATCAGGCAGCTCTGATCATTATGACAGATGATACCAGTTTTATCTTTCACTCTTGTTCACAGCTGTCTTGTATTACTTTAAAGACTGGGGTGAAGAGGGAAAAGTCCTCTTTTATGTCAATGAGTTTGAGCACACTCAGGGAGAAAAGGCTACCAGGGATGCCTGGCAGGGAGCTGGGAGCCAGAAGCTCCTGTAGAGATACTGCTGTGAGGAGCAGGAATAAGCCAGTCAGCAACCAGGAAGCAAATTGGGCAAGGCAGGATTTGCCACCCCTCAGAAACTCACCGAGTAAACTCACAAGTGGCAGCATACAAGCCCACCTGCAAGGCCAAAGCAGGCTCAACTGCTTAGAAACCTTTTCTTAATTTCTAGTCTATTTCTATGATATCCTGTAATTTCTATTAGTAGCAGCTTTGCGGTTGGGTTTTTCCCCCCCCTATTTAAAAACTGGATTTATTTTAGTTTGTATTCTCCGAAGACCTGACGTTTCTAAGTATAAAAGCCTTTGAGTCATCTTTGGGAAGCTGGCAATGGGAGAAAAATCAAAGCCTTGGAGCTGTGGCCAACATTGAATCCGCTCACAAGCATCAGCACTGCAAGAAGATAAAAGTTCTCATTTTCAGAGTGCTGGATCTTTATTCTGGGAAAGGCTTCTGTTACAGTATTACAAAATAGGCACTCACAAATTAAGATACTGAAAGCTACTCATCACTTCTGAAAATTCCATCTGTTCAGTAACTGCACTGAAACCAAGAAACATAGAAATGCTTGATTCAAGCAAAAAAGAATCTTTCCTTGATGATGGCAGAATGGTAAAATCATCTTTTTTTTTTTTTTTTCCTTCCTAGCCTATCAGGTATCTGCTGTGAGGTTTGCTGGAGTTTGTTTCATTTATTGTAACATTCAGTTGCAGAATTGTAGGAGCTAGAGCTACTCTGATATTACTTTGGTCAAAATTTGGTGGCTTCTGGGGAGCCTTCTGTTTGCTTACATTTTTGTTGAGCTTTGCTTTTGGCGTTATTCCTGAAGCTGTTATCATGTCAGCAGGGCTTGCTACAATATCCATTGCAACCCCTTTTCCCATTCTGGTGCACACGGTGAAATGGTAAAAAATGAGGGATTTTAGCTGAAGAATAAAATCAGCTCTTAAACCAGAAGAAGAATCTACCTCTTCCTGTCTAAACCTGGTCCATGTGCTTCACCTGGAGAAGTGTGCTAGAAAGGGATTTTCTCTTAAGTACGTCAGTCTCAACCTTTTGTGCCGTTCAGTTAGGTACTCGCTCTGACAGAAAAATATGTGAAGATGCAAATGCATCCTTTAATACGTGGGAACCAGATAAAATCAGAGCAAGATGTAGAAAACTAATTATTTCAGTTGCTATTCTTCCATTCCTATTCGATACTTTTATCCACCCTCACCTTCCCCAGAAAACATTCTTCTGGTGTATAAAATCCCGATGAAGCCCTAAACATACCAAAAATGCTCTGCATGAGTCCTTTTTAGTAATATTTGTATTTGATGCATAATATTTAGTCTAGTTTATTCCAGTTGAATGTAATCAGCTTTATACTTAAATTTGAAAAAGGAAGCTGCTTCTTTGTGGTAAGAAATATGTTTCTTTGGTTTCCTATATTAAAATAGCAAATTGCTTGATCCTTTTTGGCATTCAGTTTCCCCCTCTTTAGAAGACAGCACAATGAATCCTTTCCTTCTTGAGGCACATTTTGAGGACTGGCATTTTCACAGACTATGGCCTCTGCAGGACTGTCGCTTGCAAGCCTTCTCGTTCACATAAACTCGTGCTGAACATCACAGCAATAAGTGATGTTACAGAAGATAGGGGGAATAGATCAGTAGAAGTGAATTCAAAATTATGAATTGGTCTAATCAGTAAAAGATTTCATCGTATGTTTCCCTTTTTTGGTCAATGGCTCTAGCAAAAGTAAACATATTTCACTAAACTGAGAAGAGCTTAAATCAGTGCAAAATAATGATGCCACACAAATCTCTCACCTCTCATTTCAGCTTAACACGTAAAAAACACCAGACAGTTAGCTCAGCTAGACAAACTACACATAGGAACACAGGCACTCAAGTCCCTTATAATAGACCAATAAACCATGTATGGGTGTCAGGCAGCCAAGTACATCAACAGGCTCTAATTGCTGTGACCTGCCTGTAAGGATGTTTCTCTGTCACCTCCTGCCTCTTTTCCCTCTCCTGGAGCAGGGAACATAGCAGCATGACAAGCTGCAACTAAAGTACTGCAGATAAAGGAATCATAGGCTGAAGGATGTGCTGAGAATTAGTTCATTCTGCAGACCCACGCTTTCTCTCTCTCAAATATTTGCTTTTAAAACCACAATGCTATAATATATTTTTATGGAAAAAAAAATCCTGGTGAAAAAGGGATTCTTTTTGCAGACATTTCCAGATAACAGTCTCGAAAGCGATTGAAGCTCAGAAGGAAATGCCATTTTGCAGTGTGCAATATATACTCTTCACTCCAGGAAAAAAAGTTACAGAATAAAAATGACTTGCTGGCTTTGACAAATAGCTTCCTGATGAATGACCAACACTATAGGAAACGACACGCTTTTATTTCATTATTAACTTTTTCTTAATTCCTAAATACAGAATTTTCCCCTCATTTTAAGTCTAAATCAGCATTTCATTTCATAAACTGATATTTTCTGTTTGTTTTTTTTTTTTAATACTATTTTATAACCTTAGTAGTTGAAAAGTATAGTAGGTTTGTTAAAAATACTACCACATTTTCCAAAACACACAATCCAATACATGTACTCCTAGCATCTTATACTGAGGTTGTTGGAGCTTATCATCACAACTGTCAAGCTGTCACTCACTTGAAGTCCAGGTCAATAACCAGCCAAGTGAAAAGCTGTTTGACATAGAATTATAAATAAAAAATAGCCAGTATATTTCTAGTGCAGAAATATCATAAACTTTCCTCCTTTAAGCTATGAAAACCACACACATGCATCTTTCAAGGACAAACAAGTGCTATAAATCCAAAAAGCATAAAAGCACTGCAGATGAAATACTGCCACGGTATTCTGTGTGAAGCACTGAAGCACCCCACAGAAAGAGCTGAGGTGAGCACATCCTTTCTTTTTCCTCCCCACATCCACCAAATTCTTTCCTACATCTCCTTCTGATGGAGGGAGACTAACACGGGGAACCAGATGTTTCTACAGACCATTTGTGGCTTGCTGTTCTGCCCTGTAGTGTCATAGCTCAGTGCTACTTGATTCTGCACTGACTTCTGTTTCACCATGCTTATTCCTCCCCCTGAGGCCAGAAATCCCCATTCCTCCCCGCGGCTTCTTTCTCACTGTTTCTAATCCCACTAGTCTGACCGTGGGGCATCTCCTTAGGCTCAGCTCAGCTTCATGCCCTGAGGTCGTGAGTAATTTTGGAGATGGCGGTTTACATGTGAAAGGAGCTATGTGTAATTTCAGATTTCATAGAAGAGAGTCATCCCTCCTTTACCGCCTCATCAATTTCCTGCATCAGGGCGCAGCTTTCAGAGGTTTCCTTCCCCCTCCCGCCCTGCATTGGAGTCACACAGGTAGGTAAGTGTGTCATCCCTTGCAGGTGGATGGCATTCATGGCTTAATCACTTCTCTCCTCTGCACCTCTCACTCCTCCCTTTCCCAGTTTGCAGAAAACAGGAATTTCCTTTTGTCCTCCCACTGCACGATAAAAAGCAGCTTGCTGTTTCAGGGGAGAGGAGGGAAACCAAGAGGGAAACCTAGAACAAGTTTCTGTCATGCTTGTTAACCGCTGCTTCACTGCAAGCAAAGACAAACATCTTAGCAGGTGACTTAAGATTTTCTGTTTGTAATACCACAGAAGCATGGGTTTGAATCACTGTTTGTCTTCTTCTTTCCTCCTATTTATCTAAAAGCCTTTCTGACAATCCCAAAGATCTTTGTCCCCCACACCTCTGCTCATCCTCATTTAAAGCAGAACTACCAAATGCAACAACCTAAAAAAAGTCAGTGTTTTCGGGATATGCAGTTTTGCGGATCTGCGTTATCCAACAGGCACACCTGACTACAGAGGGTGGCACTTTGGATAATCAGTGGATTTAGTTGACCTTTTAAAGCATTACAAAACATATCTTCTCAGTCAGTCTTCCTGATAACAGAAAGTAGCTCTATCAGCAAAAAAAAAAGAGTGTAGCAAGTTCATTGCATCATTTCAGAAATCAAAAAGTTTCATGCACAATCAAGTTGCCTAGGAACATCCCCTGAATGTTCTTTCCTGGCAGATAAACATTGCAAAAGCAGACTGCATTTACCTGAAGGGAACATGAAGTTCTCTGAGCGTTCGGACTCTCTTGGGCAATGGGTTCAGGGTCCTCACACAACTGGTAAGTGTTATTCTTCTCTATCAGGTTCCTTATTTCAATATCAAGTTCTTTACTTTCACACCTGCTAAGAAAGAAATAGAAATGTTAAATTTTACACCAAAACTTCAAGCACAGAGAAAGTTAATTTATCTTCTGAATGTGACAAAACAGACAGCAGAGCTAGTCCTGCACCGAGCTCTTCCTCCCTTCTTTCCTGGTACACAATCAGAGAGCACTAGAGCAGTGTCACGTAGGCAATCCCTAAGTCTTCTGTGACAGAAATCCATTTAAAATACTTAAACAAGCAGTCTTTATGAATTTTACTACCTTGCATCTACAAAATCCAAGTCGACCCTTTTGGGGATTATATGGAGACTGTCATGTTCCCTCAAGCCCACCCACCCGTCTGCAGCTTCAAGAATTTCAAATTCAACTTTACAAAAAATGCAATTGAAATGGTTAAAATGGTTTCAAACTCCAAAACTAGGTGCTCAGTTCACAAAGTTTTTTTGATGGCACATTTTGTTTTCTGTAACACTTCATAATAGATACCTGACATGCATTTTCAACTTTTTCCTGAAAAGTCCTTTTAAAAACATTGTAAAAAATTTCTCTGTTGGGAGCACTAAAATGATATTCATTTGGTGGGAAAATTCTTTTCTTCCAGTCTCTCTGATGAGGACACACAAGACTTATGTGTACTTAAGGCGTCACTCCAAATTAGCAGAACTAACTAGCAATTAGGGCTGATTCACTCAATACACCATAATGGTGGAATGTGACTTTCAGAGAATGGACCGAGGCATAATTAAAACAAACCCCAAGAAGCCCTAGACCCAACCCAAGTTTTCAAGAAATACTCATATCTTTTGCAAGCTCAGATCTTCATTTCCTAACCAGCTGAAACCCACTCTACATAAGTAGTGCATGACCAGAAAGCAAGCTGCAAGGCTCAAAAGTATTACCAACCTGTTATGGCACGATCACTTATTGATTTAGGTAGAAAATACTAAATTCTCCAATTTGAACTACCAGAAAAACAGAAAGCAGTAAGAATGTCAGTTACACTTATTGTACTTTAGACAAGCAATCCACCGGGACTGTGCTGCAGGTTCTGAGGGAACCCTTGAAGGGCATTCGATAAAGTTATCCAATAAGCAAACCCATCTATCCTAATCATAAGAGTAAGTAAGTGTGGCGAATTTCATGCTGATAGCATAAAATGATTCATTTTATTCTCGATATTTACAACACAGAGACTGTAACAGAAATATATTTTCATTAAGCGTGAATGCAAAAGCATTTGCAGAGGCACTACAATAAAATGCCAACAGACGCAAACAAGGACAAGGAAAACTCAAGAATGTGTTTTTTTTTACTTGCCACCTAGTAGTTGGACAAGCTGGAATTTCACGGAAGTTTCAGAGCTGCCACAAAGCCTGTCTGCACCAAACAATATCTTATTTCATGGCAGAAACAAGATATTTGGAGGTTTTTCAAGAGCTAGACCTACAGCATAGGGAAATAGAGCTTTTACAGAAGGAACCAAGACCAGGGACTTTTTTTAGCGCTGGAAGGTCCTGAAGTACTTGAACCTAGTACATCATTTTTCTTCTCTGCAGAAAGATATTTCTTCGTATTAATCTTTTGCCTTTTTAAAAAAAAAAAAAAAATCAATATAGCAACTAGTGCAAGTTCAAAGAAACAGAGTACACAACTGAAGAGACTACTGTATTTTATTAGGCCATTTTAACTGGCTGTAACTCCTTTCAAAGCCATGACAATTAAGAGAAAGACCTTATCAATGCACATTTTCATGACCCTCACAGTGGTGCAGCAGGCTACAGCTGCTCTGAACACTCATAGCAGTTTTCAAAGCCTCAGCTGCACGTGGGTGGCAGGTGAGTCCCAGCAGCACAGGCACCACGTGGCAGCTCGTGAAGAAAAGTACGTAAGGAAACCAATGAACCTTGTCAAAGAAATCCAGCCCTTTTGTGTCTCACTAAATATTGCAAAATCCTGGATAGACCAGTGCGAGTGTCACTTTTTCTTTTTTAAGCAATTCTGTGCTAAGGTTCCCGGACAATAAATTCTCAGGCAGCAGCATGAACAAGCACTCTGCTTAGAACCTTCTTTTTTAATCAGCCACATAATGCAAACTTTGCAACATAAGCAGCAACACCCGTTTTCTCTCAAGCGCACTTCCCTGGAAAACAGCATCTTCAGCTCATTTGGACTTCTATGCCTGACCCAGCCTGAGATTGCTTTGCATAATGGAATTGGATATACTCCCTGCAGAGCAATTGGTGAGGATGCTCGGAAGAACTGAAAAGCCACAGCACAGAAGCAGTTGCTCATGGTGCAATTTTAGGAAAAGTGCATGAAGTTATATTTACATAATAAGAGAGAAATTACTGCTGCAGCCTCCTTAGAGCCCCTAGAAATGTGGCAAAAGGAAGGGAGAGGTTAAGTAAAGTGAGGTGGAACGTTACTGAGCAGTATTGAGGGATTTAGGACAGAGCTGCTAAAACCACAGGCCAATATTTTCAGACTGAGCTTTCAAAACTTCATTGTTTTATCCGTGCTTAGACAATCAACCAAGGGTTGGTTAGTTGCTCTCCTCTTTCGTTGCTCCACGGACCTCCTGTGAGACCAGTAGAGCAACCAGCTTACTGCTTAGCTGAGAGAAAAGACTCTGACCTACAAGTGGTAATACCCTTCTGGTAAAGGGTATTTTGCTCATTACCCAGGGTTGCAGTCGCACATCCTGCTCCAGCTGCAGCAAAGCCAGCCAAAGAGTTTAACTCCTCTACAGCCCCAGACACTTTCCACCTCCACTACCTCTCTACTGCAAATTACCATGCCCAACTGCCAGCACAACCCACTCACCCGGCTTGGTCAAAGTAGTCAGGGTTTCCTTAAACTCTTTTAATTAAAATAAAGCAGCTTAAAGTAAAACAACCGTTCAAAATAAAGGAGCAATGTCTAGGTGCAGTCCTGAGGACAGTAAAAGATGGGCAGCCATCTCTGGCTGGAGTGCAGCAGCAAGTAATTAGGCAGGCTGCACTCATCTCTGCTGCTTTCAGACACAGCGAGAGGAGACGTGTGACCACAGCCTTCTGAGATCAGAGCATGAATCAAGCTGGGAAATACCCCATAAAGATGGTGGGTTGGCTTTAAATATTTTTTTTCAGCCAGGAAGTGTTCATTCCTCTGCTCTGCTTGCCACAGCCTGTCTGACACTGTGGCTGTAAATGATGTTCACCTCCAGCTGCTCCCACCCTGCATCTCTGCAATTCTCCTTTCTGGGCTTAGAAGCACCTGGGCAAGAGCAGGAACCAGCTGTGCCTCGGTAAAAGAAAGGGAACGACAAAAGACTCAAATCCCTACAAATTGATTGCTGCCCTGTAATATCCATGTGTTTCAACATCATCAAAAAGGTCAGAAAATTACTTCATTGACTGGACTTCTCAGTGCACTTGGTTTTCCCTCAGTTTTTAAACAAAGGTCTTCTGACCAGAAACTATTTCTCCATTTACCTGTGTTTTAATATTAGTCACTTTGATAATTGGAAGGATACATTTACTGTGATGTAAAATGTTAATCATATCTGGTGTATACACCCATTTCACAGTCCGGACTTTCTGAGCACACAGATGATCAGAGTGCTTGAATACATCTTCAAGATACTGGTGATTGGGAGCTACTCCAGGGCAAGACAGTTCTTGATAACTACCTGCGCTTCCCCCGGTGAGCTCTAGAGGGCACACAGCATTTAGCTTCTGCCGAAAGCAATTTTTTCAAAACTGCTTTTGATTTTGTGAAGTTCACAGATACGTTTCTACACAATTAATACCCTTACTGTTCTATGCTGTTGCCAAAATTTTCTAAAGTTAGGCGTTTCGGGTTTTAATAATTAAATTATGCAAATAGGCAATCTGTTAGAAAAAATCAGAAAAATTAAATCCATTTAAATTTGGGATACATAGTATTTTATGTTTTGTAAAATCAATCGAGAGTATTAAAAGAATTTTCATGTGGTCATATGGAACAAAGTACATCCCTGCTATGTGCAAAAGCTTTCTAAAGTATATAAAGATATAAAAAATACACAACTCATCCTACTGACATAGCATATTATGCTTAATGCAGACACCAACAAAAGATTAAAATATTAACTCCTTTTTGTAAATGTTGAGTTAGTTGCTAAATTTTCTTTTTTGGGAAAATTAAGATACTTCATATGGAAGCAGAACCTGCAGATGTAACAAAGGAAGCTGGTCTCCCAGCCTAAGTTTTAGCAGCTTGCAGGAAACAACTTGACTCATAATTTCCATGTCACATCTGAAAAGTAGTAGACAATATCCTTCTAGCCATGTCCTCCAAGAATAAGAAATTAAGTCTGTTCTCTTTGTTTTGCAAGTTGCCATAACCATGCAGGATTTCACTGCTAGAGACCAACTGTGCACCACATTAAAGATATTTTCATTTCTCCCATGTCTTCACCTAGCTGCCTTTAAAATGGTTTTCACTTTTGGATCTATAGTACATCTTTGCATCATTTAAATTTCTAGGCTCTATCAGTTCTTTGTAATTCACTATTTATAAAGGGTTGCATACTTTTTACAGCAATTCAGTCTTTCAGCTGGGAGCCAGAACAAAAATTGTGCCCAGCACATACTTTGTACGTGAATGGGACTGAAATTCTTATGTAGATCAATGCCACCTTGCTAAATAAACCGTGCTGGTCTGTCTGTCCTCACAGGATTAGGCAATGAAGTGCTGGTTGTACACACACAGGGAATTTGATTAAATTACACATGTAATTGAGCCAGAACAAAACCTATCTTTGGTCCAAAACCAATGATGGCACCAGAAAGGAAGCGTGAGGTGTGGACACCAGCGGGTCCTAACAGAGTCAAGGGCACCCCTTGCAGTCCACCTTATCCTGGTCAGAAGAAGCAGCAGAAGACAGAACAACTTCCACTAATACACATTTTCATAATGGACCAGCAACCAGCTCAGCTCCTGATGGCCTGCCCCATACTCCTGTGACGAGCCACATGCTTTGGGCTTGTAGAAGCATAGTTTGATGGCCAAGAAATACATGTTTATCAAATAGCCAGGTACCAGACCCATGCAGAGTCCCAGCTCTGCAGCTGGTACTATTTGTGAGCTCTTGGGTTTCCCTGGTTTTCACTGGAAACTGGCATTATTACTTACTAATAGCAGTTATATGGCAACAACGGACATACCTACAACATGCCCCAAGGCATTTATTGCAAAATATTAATACAGACGGTATATAACTCTATTTGAAATCATAATGTGAAGGCTGGTGTGTTGGGATCGTTCTCCTGTGATTGGTGAAAGCACAAATACACACCATAAACAATTATGAAAAAAAGGTTTTAAGCCAGGATTTACAGCCAGACGCCAACATCATGGAGTCATATTTTGACAGGAAATGAATTCCAGAGTCTAGGGGTTAAACACATGCTTCATCCCCTTGGGTGGGCATTTGGGACATAGGATTCTTGCTTGGCTAAGCCTAAGGAGTAGATCCACAGAAAGAAACAAATTTCTGCATTTGAATTATGGAGGATGAACTGGTTCGGATAAATTAAAAAATGTGGTAAATTTCAAGGGAAACGGGTCCAGCTAATATTTCCCTTATTTATGATAACGGACTTCATTTCAGAAAAAAGCCTTTAGAATATGGGAGAGAATGAGACCTGGATTACAGGATATTTAATCTAACATGTACTAGAAACAGACTTAAAATACGAATAAAATTAGGCATATAATTCTTTAAAATGATGGTTTATCAGTAGAACTAGCCTATTCTTTTATGTTCCATATGATTTTACAGGATTTTTGCTCTGTTAATTTGGTTTTGTAGAGTTCTTAGATTTTTTGCATGTAAATACATTGGGATTTTTATATTAAAATCTAATCCAGTTAAGACTAAATGACAAAGAATTTCCGGTCCAACAAGCAATAGGAAGAACAAAATTTTGCCAAAAAAGTGAAAAGACTTTTGTTACAGAAAAAAAAAAAAACCAAAACCTTTTGCAGCCTCATGAGCTCTTACAAGTTTCATAGATTCTGAGCTGATAGAGAATAATTACAACGTGGTGCAGCTTCCCAAGGATCAGTGGTGCTATTCCAGTACTCAACACCCAGCGAGCCGATCTCCGCTCAGAGTTTAGGCCTGGGAATTTAAGCCAGATCTCTTGAAATTGAGCTCCACTAGTTCTACATTCTGCCTCACATGTACCACTATAACTGTTTATTGGGCATAAAGAGTACTGTGCTGGTACAAACACAAAAAGAACACCTACTTTTGACGATTATGAGGACATCCTTAAAAAGAAAGTTTTTTAAAAAAAAAATGCAAAACATTATTTCAATTATTTCCAACTTATTTTCTTAATTCAAGTGTCACCAAAAAGAAATTAACCCAGTATTTGAAAAGTGTAGCTGGAAAGCTAGCCACCAGCAGCAAATGAGATCCACCTAGCAGAAAAACTGCATTGTCTTCAGAGTGAGATATCCCAGATGTTGCAAAAAAAGTGCTGGCACTGTTGCTTGGGAGGTAAGTGTAAGATTAGAAATAATCTCACTCCAGTCCCAAGAAGAGAGCTTCATAAGGCAAGGTGTATGACAGGGGTTAAAACATGTACATACTGCGACTATACCAGAGAAACCACTTAAACTTTCGCTCAAATCTGATGTAGCCAAAACATCTGCCTATCACCCCATAAACGTCCCTACACTTCTGTTCCCTTTACGACAAAGGAATGGAGCTTTTAAGGCACATTTAATAGCCAGCAGCTGTTTGGCTGTCAAATGCCACATCTGGAGAAGCTGTGTGCTGTTAATGTGAACAGAAACAATTATTCTTTAATAGTTTTGCTTAATTTTAAGAATTACACAAATCACAACAACAAAAGAGCTTCATGTTCTTAATGGAAACACATCTGGTTTCTCTGAAAATAAGTCAAAAATAAAAAGGGCTCAGTGAAGCTGCACCTATAATCTGTCCCATCTCAGTGAAGAGAGAAGCAAAGCTACTGATATACAGACACTTAAGTGTCTCCCAGACTTTGACTATTCCCTTCCACAAATATGCAACACGCAAGATGACGACAACTAGCTGGTTCACGTTAAATGGCGTATTACTTATCACACAGTGCTGTTCCCCTCCATGTCTTGAGGTTCCTGTCTTTTGGGACTGAGTTTCAATGCTGCCGCCTCACTTTTGTACCCTACACAGCCTGTATGTCAGGAAAATAACGTCATTCCCCTTTCATTTGGATCTTCTGCTTAATTATACTACCAAGACCATAATTGAATTTCTTCCTGATGGACAGAATTTGGGCTGAGTTCAAACCTCAAGAAAGCCAATTAAATTATTTTCACCAACGCTCTCAGGCTTTAAATGAACCATGAGCAAGTTACAGATAACTGTCTCTCTGGAGAAGCAATAAATGGAGTACTGTCACCCAGACTTATCACCCAGGACTCACGTAGCTGCGTGTGGATCACTCACGGAAAGGGAATTGAAGTTTTGCCATGAAAATGAATCAAATGCAAAGCTCGGCCAAGCAGAGTCACCAAGTAGCGTGTGCTTTTGGAGCAGATGAATTCCCTCACTCAAACGCACACACACAGAAAGCTGGTGGGAGATGGGCAGGAAAGTGTTGAAAGAACTGAAATCTAAGAGTTAACATACAAGAAGGGAGACAAATCTAAATGTTTTCAAGTACTTGCTCTTTTTCTAGGAAGACCAATAGCTAGAAAAGCTTGTACCCCTTTTAGGACACTCTCCTAGCCTCAGTAGGTGCCTTTTTGAAATGGTCCCACTCCCACAGCCCTTTCTGGACTGCCTGCTTGCCCCACAGATACAGCTTGAGCACCATGAGTCTATTCAGAACTCACACATACTCATTTCTGTGGAAAGCTATGAATCTGATGCAGTTACATAGTTGAAATTTTTAACTGGTACTTTACATCACTATTCTTTCTTTTGCCGAATCAGGCATCACCACAAACAGAACAAGACCTATGCACAGCCCATTTTGCCTCCTAGTTGTGCCTTGGCCAGGATGCGGATGCGTCACCGATGCCTTACTGATCTGGCCTCACAGCTGGGCTGCACCCTTGGAGGAAAACAAGTCCATGACTCATTTGGGTCAGTGTCTTCCATACAGACCTGAGATATTTTCTGTGATCTGCTAACAGCGCAAGCAGAATAAACAGATGAGTGCCATTTGGAAATGCAGCCAGGAAATTTAACATACAGTAGCTGATGGAGGACAACCAGCTCTGTTAAGTCAAGCCAACTTCTTGCTTGTGGTAGCTGTTAGACAGCCAAGCTGAAAGGCAGAGGAAGCTCGCTCCACGGCTGCCTGAGGCACAGGTCCAGGGCTTGAACTGCCAGCAACTGGCATACGGTTTCACCAGGGATGCCATCTCCAGGCAGGAACCTGGCACCTCCCTTCACAGAGACAGGCTGGAATCAAACTACACTGGCAGCAGCCCACAATGTCTTGAATAAGTGCAAAACCCCAGTCCGCAAGGGATTGCAAATCCAGTTATTTCACAATAAACCAACCTGGGGAAAATTGCTTCTTACAGGAAGAAAGAAGGGTAGGGTATTATTTCTTAATCTTCTCCAAACAATCTATCTTCACCTTAAAACAATTTTTATCTCTCTCTCTCAAATCGACACACTATACTAATACAAGCTACCTTTTAATCATTCTCAGCTACCACGATTTCTTTTTTCTTTGGCCAGAGATTATCTTGTTGAATACAGCAGTATTCACTGAACTCAGCATTATTAATTTTCTTAAAGCTCCTTATTACTCACTGACAGTCTTAGGCATTGCCATCACCACAGCCTCATTAGAGGCTGTAGTCATAATGTGACTGCTTTATCTCTATATACTACAGTACAACCTCTTTTACTGCCATTATCAGTAGAACTAATATTAGATTGTGAAGAAGCAGGTGCCCAAACAGGTTGTGAAATCTCCGTACTTGGAGATATTTGAAACTCACCTAGACAGGCCCTGAGGAACCTGACCTAACTAGCCCTGCTTTGAGCACGAGGTTGGTCCAGATGACCTCCAGAAGTCCCTTCCAATCTATACTATTCTCTATGATTTTGCTCTTCTCAGTACAGAAAATTTCCATGTTCACCTATTTGAACAGAACTGATACAGATCTCCACAGGACAGATTAAAGCAGAAAAAAAAAGTATTAACCTGTGTCTCTGGAAGATAAATTGATTGACATATGCAGGAAACACTCAACTATATTTCCAATAATGTAATGTAAACTACTTTTAAAAAATAAAAATAAAAGAAGTTTTTCCACATAAAATTAAGATAATTAATACCTTTCCATCTCAACACACTGATAAGGGCACAATTCTAGATGATCCTCTGCATCTTTATTCTTCCTTTTGAGCTGTTCACAGTGAATCTATTAGAAACAGGGAGGAAGAAAAGCAGATTTTAAGGGGAAATAAAAAGTAATAAATAAAACAATCCAGGAAGAAAAATTTTAGTACACGATTACAATGAGAAGAGATAACAATGTCTTGCCTGCATTTCTGTTTTCCTCTTCATATACCATAAATGTCTGACAAGCAAGCTGGGAATCTACTTTGTCCTTCCCAGCACCATCCTCTCTTATGCCCACCACTCCATCAGTGACAATTTTGCAAGGGTAAGAGCCGGGCTCCTACAAGTCTCTGGCTGTGGTGGCAAGAATCTACCAAGGAGCAAAGCTGTCAGCAGTCACAGGAACATTGGAAGTGTTGCAAAAAGGGCTTTTATTATTCATCCTAAAAGAATCAACTATCTTAAAAACTTTAGAGTTCAGGCATGTCCTCACATTGACTAGAAAATTCATATGCTTCATGGAAGCATCCAGTAAAACTCCTGCTCCAAATTTAAGAGAATGAGTAATGAGTCTGATCTAGATCACTTGGAGAGAAAAAAGGAGCCATGCGTGAGTTATTGTGCACGACTGTGTTGTTCAAGAACTACACAGGCTCCTAACAAGCTTCCCTCTGGTCAGGGCCAGCTACTGTCCAGCACTGCATTTCCAAGGAGAAAGGAGAGAAGAAAAAAACCTCCCCTCCCAGAGAAAAGGACACGCACACAGCAGTCCACATTTAAATATTCCCTTTTGGATGAAAACTCCAAACAAGAAAAAAAGCAAGCTTTTTTAATTTTATGAGGTACCGCCAGCTCTCCATCAGAAGTAGGAGAACAGATGGTACAAAGAATGAGCCAACACCACCTCATCCAGAGGAGTCATTCTGCTCCTGTGATGCAGGCTGGTAAGAGTCCTGGGTATATTTCCTCGGGCTATGTGGGACATCTCTAGTTCATCAGAAAAGAAGCCCAGAAGTCTTATCCTCTCTTTAGATCAAAATGACAAGTAATAGCATTATGGTAGTTGCTGGAATTAGAAAACTGGCAGGTTTCATAACACCTATCTTAAGGACAGCAACGTGACCACTGAAATAAAGTGGGGAGCCATCAAGAGCGAAACCTGCTATTTATAAGCAAGTAAGTTTTCAATTACAAGTCACTCTCTTTATTGGTAACATCAACTTAATGTGAAACCACAGCTGAACATTTTATAGAAACCATGCTGCTTCATCTATGTGCAGAGCAGAAATTTAAAATGAAAGGTTGCCAGGAGAAGATCTGAGGTGTTTGGCATCCCTCCCCCCTCTTAATTCCCGTTCCTGCAGGCATTTCACACATTTTAAATGCATCTGGTAATCACTAATTACAAGGATCCTATTAAGAAAAAATGTCAATTCAGTTTCATGTGAAACTTGATTCCAGCTTGTCTGAGTTTTATGAGTGTCTGTTTAATCATAACAAAAACATGTTGAAGTATGGAAAGCTATATTCGTTTGATTTCAGTGAGAGCTGCAGAAACTGGGTACTAATGAGAATTAAGCCTTATTTTGGAGTGTCTAAACTTGGCTTCTAGGTGTCTAACTTAAAAATATAATATTTGAAAAACATTCACCTAGAATGAACACTCCCTACCACCCCTGAAACAACAAAAAATAAAACAACATGACTAAATGAAATCTGACCATACTGGCCTGAATTAAAAAACAAACAACAACAACAAAAAACAACCCACAGAATTCAGACTGCTACTCCATCTCTTATTCATCACACTGGGCTTAGACATTTCAGCAGTCTCAGATGCATTTGCTGTTACCCACATATTGCAGCCCATGTGCTGAAAAATGGGCCACATTAAAGGGATACAGGTTAGATGTCCCTGAAAAGAAGATCCCTATGTGGGTAAAATTTATGCAAGAAGCAAAGAAAGTTCTGAAAAACTGAAAAGGAAAAAAAAAAAAAAAAAGCAGTGAAGAACATAGAAAAAGGTATTTATTTATTAGACATGTCACTGCCTCATTCTGCAGTGACAGGATGGTGAGCCAGATTCGGGGACCCACAAGGATGGTGTGCCCCACATTCCCTGCTGGGGAACACTCTGGGATCACATAGTGGGCGCTCTGGGTTCTTCGTGGCCCTGCTCTGCCAAGCTGGGGAAACATAAGGAAAGGAGCTGCTAAAGCCAACAATTCCCAAATCACCACATGGCCCAGCTGCACACCCAGCCACCATAAACATGCAGTTCTCCAGAAGTCCTACTGCTAACATCTGCTGGGGTGGGGATATCCCCTCCCTTGTGGCTTGACAAGGTCCGCTGTACATATCTCCTGACTCTTAGTCATATGCAGATTTCACAGTATGTCCCTCAGTGCTGGGCACCTTAAGTTAATGCATGCCTGTACAAGCCAGCCCAGCTATCAGAAGCCATTTCATTATCATAGCATGGGAGTACATCCACCCATCCTCATCCATCCAGTCCAAGACATGGGAATAAGTAGTGAAAAGTTATCTGCCGTGATAGGTGGCATGATCCACCCAGCTGAGCACGGTCAGACTAGTGCCAGCTAAGCAGCATTGCCACCTGCTTAGATTTGCCTCCACTGTTTCCCAAACTATTGATGCAGAGCCATGGCTTTGCCTTTCATTTCTTATGAGTTTTTTGGTAAAGCGTGTCACTTCTATTTTTTTTTAGCATTTTTTATTCTTTACAACAAAAAATTTACTGCAATGAGTCTGACCTGTGTTGGCAGCACAAGTTGTGCAAAATCTAAACCTACAGTTACAAATCTGAACGGAAGAGATGCAACTAGGTTATTATACCATGTGCAAGTGTTTGTTATTAAAACCACCATAATTTTTTACAACTATAATATGCAATTTAATGCTGTAGGTTTTTATTAGATCAGAGAAATTGAAGCCAAGATGGATAAAGTTCAGCTACTTCAAAGAATTAAGGCCCTGTAGAAAATAGGGGGTTATAATGGTCATGTAAAGGATTGCTCAGAATTACATAAATTTTCTGCTTTCTGTCAAGGCTTTGTAGAACACAAACACCCTGAAGTACAACAGGATCTGCAAGCCCCAAGTACTTCCTTTGGCCAAACAGGCCAAAAAAGCACTTTTTAATTGGAGTATTAATTTCCATTAAGAACCATTAAGTTTTTCACATACAAGAAACACATTTGGAGAGAAAAAAATACATCCTTCAAGAACGACAACAAGACTCACTAATTCTAATGAAATCTTAATTATAAAAATGATCACAGCTAGATAAGGCACTCATCACGCCAGAGTTTCAAAATGTTATCCAAAATGCATTTCACAAACATCTGTATTGTAAATGTTAAATCCTGCACTGCTCTTGCCCCATTCCCTTTTTCTTTCTCCAAGTCTAGTTCTAGCTTAAGAGTATCCTACTTTCTCAAACCACTGCTCTTTTTCCCCAAACCCACCCAGTAATTCACTTGTTCTTCAGGTGTGCCAAAGCAATATTTTGTGGGAATGCAATGTAAAATGGATGTCAGAAATGAGCCAGCCTAAAAGAGACAGAAAAGGGAAAGGAGATTTTTGTTTTGTGTTGTTTTTCCTGCACAGATCAGCTCAATGATTCAATTTTACAGACCACCACCATAAACGGACATATTGTCACAGTGGAGGGAGAAGAAAACAGATAGTATGCCAAATAAATGGAAGAATACTCTAGCAAATTATACATACAAATAAACCCATTAACAAGTTACCCTTCCAGTAATACCCATTTTTGTATTGTGAAAAATCCAGGGCCTGTCACAGACCGGCTGAGTAAACTTAGCTCATTTAAGTATTACCCATATTGCAAAATAGCTTTGAAACAAAGTGGAACATATATAATCATAAATGCTGTTGATAAACAAGCCAGGAGGTTATACATTATCTGTGTGGCTGTTGTGTAGGAGGAGTGGGAGGGAGAAATGGACTATTACTGTAAATGTGATCAAAATGGAAGAACAACCGAAGAAATAAAAAAGCATTTGATGAAAGAGGTCCTAAGCAACACTCACTGAAACTGATCTGAAACATGACTAAAGCCTTCAAGATTTTTTTTTCTCTGAAGAAGTCAGATATATAACATTGCTGTGATCCCCTCCTACCTAGATATTCCCAGGTTTGGTACTCATAACAGCACTACTGTGCAGTGCAGACAGCCTTGAACTAGCTATTGCATTACATGTCCTTCTGCATCCAATGCTCTTCGCTGAAAATGCAGCTTCAGTCATGTAAATGCAGCACAAGAAAAAGTCACAGACAAACACAGCAAGATCTGCCTTTCTCTCCTCCCCCCCGTTATTTCCTGAAAGTGCTGAAACTTCAATATGAGACAGTTTCCAACCAAAATTTAAAATCTGAAGCTTGATTTTTGCCAAAAATAAAGAATAGTTAGGTTTCTTAGTTCTGTCTTGCCCGATTTGGTTTGGATAAAATGAAACCGGGACCTGCTGTGCGTGATGCAGAAAGATTTAATGCCAAATACTTAAAACTGATCTTGTCATTAAGTACAATTCTCCTTGATTAGGGTAACAGTAGATTCAGAACAGCAATCACCCCAAAGAAATTAATTCACAGATGCCCTCCTTGTGATATCCACAACTTGATAAGCAAGTCTATTTATGTGTTTTGAGATAATCTCAAACTATGCAGCAACTGAAGTAAATTAAAATCCAAAACAATAGAAACCTCTTGAAGTGGACCAGAGGAACAAGCCAATTAAAGGCTGAACATGCTACTTCTACCCAGAACTGAACGCCTGGCTTTCAGCAAAGAGCAGATGGGACTGCAGAGAGGCTTGGCACCGCAGGTTCTTTGGCTCCGGTCCAGGAACGGAAAATGTGCAGCGTAATCTCTGCATTTGCTTTGTCGTCCTTGGATGTAGCAGGGTGACTTCCCACACAGATAAACAGTGCCTGCTATATGGCTCTTTAGTCCTGTAAGTGCTGGTTCTCCAGCATAGGGTGTGTGAAAATGCTTCCATTGACACACACAAACTAGTTTAAGTGGTGGGTAAAACCCACTGTTTTAAACTACATGGCTTTGTTAAAAATCAAGATATCACTTTTTTCTTAAATTAAAACAAAGAGAAAACCAATTTTCAGGCCTCTTTCTCTCTTTGGAAATCGGTCCATTTAACAATTTCTAAACATCCTTTGACTGATAATCGAGAACTACATCTAAAAGTGAGAAAGTTGTTCCCCAGTGAGTATAAATCCATTCTTCAAGTAGAAATCAGTAGCACAAATGTTAGCAAAAAGCAACCACAGTCATGCCCAGGGCTCAGGTGACACAGACTTCTGCATTTGAGCTTACCATGTCAGTCACTCAACACGGGCATCTGCACAGATGAGTTTAAAGCATACAAGCTAATTTGAAAGGCTACGAAACGTAAGTCCAGTGCCACAATTATCATAACTACACTGCCAACATGCAAAAGAGTCGCCTAAGAAGTGACCAGAGGAAGTCATAAATATCATCAAGCTACCAAAGCCACACACAGCATACCTCAAAACACCCTCAGTACTTCTCTGGATTCCTGTAGTCACCCTCTCTTTCCCATCAGAGGAGGCGACAAAAAAAAAAAAAAGAAAATACTGGCCTGTAATTATTATAACATTAGGAGTTCGGGGGTTAGAAGGATTTAAGCTTTTCTGTTTTGAGGAGCTTTACAACATGTTAAGAAGTTGCTAGAAGATGTATGACAACAACCAAAGATGTCACCTAAAAAAAATCCCAACATTTTTCTGTGTTTTGAAACAAATTTTTAACTTTTAAGTTATTTGAGACCCTTCAATATTTAAATGCAGTCTGTCACTGATTTTCAGATACTGCCTATGGACTCGTCATTTTTAATACATTTAGAAGAGATCTTTTCTTCACTGGAAAATGTTAGGTTCGACCAAAGCCAATTACTGTACAAAGGTCTGGAGGCAGAGTCAATGATACTTTGAACATACCTATTAAGCGCAATTTCCGTGAAAGCAACTTGTTAATAGAATACAAATTAGTTCCAAAAAGGTATAAGATATGTTGATAAAATAAATCCCTCAACAATAAATATCTTTGATTTGTTTAAAATTCATTTATCAAGCAATCACAGATCTGTCAAATATACAGAAATCTGCCAAGTATACAGAAATTCAGAAAAACACTTGCGAACAAGGCATATTTCATGGAATAGCACTGCATGAGTCTTTCCAATGGTATTTTCTCATTATCTGTATTCACCTTTAATCAGCACCACAAATTATTTGGAAGTGGACAAGATGAGAAGGAAGTACTTAGGTATTTGTTAAATGTCAGCTTTAAATTATACAGTAAAAATGGTTCTTTACCAAAGTACAGACAGGAAACTTTCCAAGAGATAAAATACAGAAGTGAAAAGGAAAAATGCTGCAGGACAAAAGCAAGATCACTAACTGACATTCACTGATAGCGCCCAAGATGGTTTTTCTGAACATTTTTTAATAGAGATCTTGCTACAGTAGAACTGTGATGTTGTGATAGGAAACAAATAATGGAACTCTCTTGTGCAATCCAAGCCAAGAGAGAAAAGATTTAGGATCTATCAACTCCAATGACTTTGGAATCAAGTCTCTGCAGTATAAAGAGGTAGCATGGTAACAGACAGGAGATCGCTCCAAGTACGGGGCCCACGTGGCTGGGAAGGAAGTGAGCCTGTGAGAAAAGAATTCAAGATATAGGCAGACCTACTTACAAAAGAAGTTGTGCAACTACAGGAACAGAAGTTTACAGTGAGAAGGTAAGAAGGAACCAATTTAGATGAGCAATGCAGCTCTGTTTTATTTAAATTTCACGCTTTCCAGCTGAGCTTCAAAATCCCGGAAAAAAAAAAAAAAAAAAAAAAAAANTTAAAAAAAAAAAAAAACAGAAAGAAGAGCCCATCGAGCAGTAAGAACAATCTAACAAGCCAGTTGCAAAAAAAAACCTTGGCATTGCTTGGCTGGCAGGAACACCAGTCCTTAGCAACTCAGAAATGCATGTTGGTTTCCATATGTTCTAGTGTGCCCACACTTCTGGAAACACAGTACCACTGCTGTGAGAAACAAGTACTCTGCTGGCAGCATATAAGGGAGTCCTAAGGATCCCGAAGTGAGTCAAGGGAAGATGACCCTTTAGGAAGCTCTCTTTCTCCAGGCTTCTGAATGGTTTGCTGCGAGCATTTTGTAATCCTTATAGGTATACTGACAACTTTTGCCTCATTTTGAGAAGGGGAAGGTAGAGCGGCCTGGAGTTCCTACAGCTGCCCTAGTACGATGGGTATGTGTGCTCTCTGGCAGCAAACACTAGTTCTGAGAACAGAAGGGTTGCTTCTCACTACGATGGGTAGAAGTACCACAGCTTTAAGTTTCTATCAAAGTAGTAGTTAAAACAAGGAGAAAAAGCACGCACGTGTTTGTTTTCTTCTCCTTCTACACAAACCCCATCTCACTAGTCCTCATAGCTCACTCATTTATATTTCTTAATCTGAAACATACCACTTAAAATCTGTAATACCGTGGCTCCAAGCATTCCATACTCAGGGATGGAATGCATCCGAACCTTTTCTGAGACACAGCATTAATGCCAATTTACAGCAACAAGGGAAGACAAAAAAAAAAAAACCACCACAACAAAAACCCCACAAAAGCACCTAGCCCACCCTCAAACGCTATGTGGATTATAGAAAACAATTTGTAGCAGATGTGGATAAAGGGCCCATCTAATGACAGAGACAGCTAAGGGAATCCTGTCCCTGCTCCAGCCAGAGTCAGTAGCACAGGGAACATCCCAAACTCTACAGAACAGGTAAAACTTCCAAAGGTCTCAGCAGAAGCGTTATCCAAGGAAGAAATGTGGATCAAATCCAGTACAAGTGCACTGAATCTTTGTATCACTACATTTACCCCAAAATGACTGTTTGACATAGCCTTAATGCTCTATATGGCAATAATCCTTCACTATTCTTGTACCTTTCATTGTCTAGCTTTGTGCAAGAAAAGAAAGTAAAAGAACTCTGCTGTAACTATTCTATATAAAAATTATGTAGAAATTTAAAAGTGGTTTAGAAGAAAAAACCACTTTCAAAATACCGTGTTTTGGATTTGAGGTCTCTTTGGTAGACAAGAAGGGAAAAGAGGCACATGACTTCATTCTGAGGCTAGGCAGAGACCCACTGATAGGAGCTTTAAATTAATGAAGAAGTTACTCACCATATTTAGGGAAGGCGTTTGTCTCAGTGCTGCTAGGTTAAGACATACTAGTCTCAATAAAGGCTCTCTGAATCAAATGAGAACTAAGTGGTTTGGAGGCAAATATATATATCTCTCTCAAGGTTTAACCTACACCCCAGGCCTAGGGAAACCCCTTTCTTAAAGTCATTCTATCGTTGAGAGCATATTCATATCTCTCAGAAAAACACAGCCCACACAGACCTACTTGAAAGCACTGCTTGTAAGAGACCACAGAGGATTCCCTCTCGTTCTTCACATTACCATGGAACAGTGACACAATGGTACGCCCACACACCAGCAAAAGCTGCTCTGTGGGAAGAACAGCGGTCTAGCATGGTGGAAAAGTTGCCTCAACTCAAAAAGTATAGAACATCAATATTAATCTAGAAGTAGAATAATTTACTGTAAGGGGCATATCGGTCAGGGACCCATTTCTAGGAATGCATTTTAATTAGAATTTATTCTAAATGTTTCCCTACAGAATCAGCGCTCAGTTCAACCAGCTACACTCTCCTCATCAGAAGTGACATTCAGCTCTGGCCACAACCAGAAACATTACATTATCATATCTGATTTTCTCTGAGGAAGAGGGCGTATAGAGGTGGAGACTGCAGAAACGTCTTCCCTTCACCCGGACAAGAAGTGATGCAGCATTTTCAAGAGTATACTATTCATTTCAGGCTATAGTCCAGTCCACACAGGAGTTGATTAATCAAGTTTCACAGATGATAAAAATTAACTGTTACCTAGAAGTGAAAGATTCATGATAGGTACGTTCAAAAGAAGGTTCATCTTTAAGCCCAATTCTTATATCAGTTTCAGTTTTGATGATAACAAAACCTGTGCAGTTTTGCACCAAGGAGGAGAAACCATTCTGACATTTTTACGAGACCCCTGTTGTCTTCTGGGTTGGAAATACTAGTGATCTAACTTCCCTGAGAGCATTTTCATCCTCCTAGCAGAAATATCACAGCTGCTCAGGAGAGTGGGGTGGATCTTTTTCTGTCAAACCATTTACACTCTGCTTCTCACAGACAGGAATCATTTGAAAATTCATGTTCAATTCACTGCAGTTTTGTTGAAACAAAACTATTCTGGAGGCATTTGCAATTATAGCAGAGGAAACAACAGGCCAAGGTCAGGAAGTGGGAGACCAAGGTTCAACTCTTTCTCCTGCCTTTCTCTGAAGGGAGTTTAACCGTGTTTGTACCTCCTGGATAAATGTTTTAACTGCTGGAGTTGCAGGGTGATTTCTCCAGTCTTTTGCAATAATAGTCTTCCACTACGTATGAAGTATTTACTGTTACTTTGTTGGAGAAAATGTTGTTTGATGGTTCAGACATTTACCAACAGAGTAGATCTACTGTCTGCCTGGTTGAAATAAAAATAACTAAATAAATAAAACCTGCACCAACATCTTCCAGTCCTCAGAACAGTGTCCTATTCACTCAGCTCCACATCAGTCACCTTTTCTTACTCTGTTTTCTAGTTTAGTTTTATGTAATCATTTACAAAAAGCAGAACAGCCTCCACAGGTGAGGTCTGAAAGCAACCCACCAGCAAAGCTCAGTAGCAAACTGCTAGAGCACTGTCTCAGGAGGCAAGTGGCATGTACTCAAATCCTTCCAAGCAGCAAAAGAAATTGAAGCCAAGAGATACACCTCTGAGGGGAAATGCTTTTTCCACTGGATGACTGAGTAACAAGGGAACAGAATTACTTCTTCCTCAGCAACGCATTCACACAGATTACAGTGAATTTAGCCTTCTGTGTTTTTGGCTTTCACTGCACTCAAACACAGTTTTCAAGTTTGGACTGACCAACAAGCTTAATTTCTATGGGACTGGAAATAGTTCGAGGGGTGGTTGTTGTCATTTTGTCATCATCTGTCAGTTCAGAAACAATGATGGGGCTAAATTAAAATTTTCCACATGTGCTGTTCCTGGGTTTAATATCCGTCACCTGTTCAACCACACCACTGTGGTTTCTGCCGGGGAGGCCAGGAATAATCAGATTTCTCCTCATCCAGGACCAGACAAAGCCTCCTGTTAAGCCTTCAAGGTCAGGTGCCTTCTTATCTGAAAGGCTGCATGCCATCCCATGAGTTAAGAGAAGTGACCAAAGATGCCAATTTATTCTGGGAAGCATTCTCTAAATAAAATGCAAAATGCTTACAAACATTTTAACTGGAGTCATTCTGAGACGCACACATTTACTGTTGTGCTGGGCTACTTCTAGCACCTCTCAACAGCCATGCCCGAAGCACAGACAGGGAAGGATGTGCTGTGCTGTCTGCTGCATCAACACTTGCCTTCTGCAGATACTAACAGGGAACAGCATGTTTGCTGCTTCCAGAGAAGAGGAGAAGAAAACATGGGCTCTCCCTTTCCTGTTAACACCAGCTTAACAGCCACCTTGACTCAAACAATTATATTGTTTCTTTTTTAACTCCTGTAAATGTTAATGATATGAAAGTAACGACATTTTCATCACAGCCAAGCAGGCACAACAAAATGTTTTGTGGAGGCAGAGAAAAGTAGTCAATGGAAATATTGAAGGGGGAACCCTTTCTCTTACCCTCCAGTGGAAAATTGTGGGGGTTCAGTAGAAATCACATATGCACCTTTTTACCTGACTTCCCCACTCCCCCCATTCAGAAAAGGAAAACCCCTTTGGCTACACCATATGTAACTGAATAATAAAAATTTCATTGCCTCTTATGCACACCCAAACCACTTATCTAGAGAAAGACCAGATTGGATGGCTGCCATTCAAATAATTTTATTGTCCACTGAAGAACTGTTTGTTTAGGGGCTTTCCATAGGGGAAAAATAAGGAAATGAGATGGAGAAAATTTAATATAAGGCAAAGACAGCAGCTTAAAATATTGGATCCTAGGTGACTTGTAAAAGGCTTAATTGCCATATAAGTATTATTCAGGAGAGAAAAGACCACTACAATGAAGAAAGGAGACAGGAAAAAAGGCAATTTTGAAAGTGCTCAAACTAGTTTGGGACTCCAGTATTCTAGAGAGGAAGCTGAAGAGAGATTTGCTGTCCAGGAAGTTCCTGAGTTTTAAGTTTATACTTTGATACCACACTTAGGGCATTAGGAATTCATTCTGCTGAAACAAGGCAGCCTGCTGTTCTCGACACAAGCGTTACTTTCTGGCTGTCTACAGCCGTCCTCCTCTCTTTTTGGTGCAGGAATGAGAACTGCTCCCACGCACTTATATATTTGTCAAGTTAAAATACTCTCTTTTGCTTCACTCAGAAATAGGTTGGTCGCTATCCTCTTTTTTTATTTATATATTTCTTAAACTGGTTCGCATGCCCCAGATGAAGAAGCAGCAATGTGAGACAGTCCCAGCTGTCATGTTTTTGAGGTATACTAAACAGTTAAAGGTGAGGGTACCCCTTTATCCACACTTCATACAGAATTGAAATACATTTTTGTGCTCACAGAAGTTACTTTCCCAGGGAGGGACATACTGCTACCCAGTTCTACCCTAAATTTTAGTGAACAGCTTTGATTTTAATTTGGACTCAAACAGTTTTTGCCTGAGATGTACTAAACGTCAAGACACTTCATGACCCATTTTGTTCCTGCTCCCTGTGTGGCTTAATGCTTAGCCAGGAATGAAAGACCACCCACAACACCTCCCTTCCTTACAGAAAAATTGGAAATGCCACAGCTCCTTTATGAGGTCTTAGATGGCGATTCAATCAATTCTTTATTATTACTCAAGTATATTCTCATGCTATTTCATTAGATTTTCTTGAAGATGTTGTTCATGAAGTTGATACGATAGCAAGTATGAAATCAGGCTTTACAGCAGGCCAGCAACAGGTTCCAGCAGAACATCACTTCCATCGCATTGGTTGGACTCGATGATCCCAAGGGTCTCTTCCAACCTAGACAATTCTATGATTCTATGATTTGTCAATTCCACAAAATTTAAGCACACAGCTTAGTGTCAAGGAAGTCTGACTACAAACCTTTTTTTCTGGCCAATAAAGCCACCTTATTTTTCACCAATTAGTTTCTACCACTACTTTTTTTACTGAAATACTGCAGTGTTTAAGTTATGGTCTAAACTGGAATTAAATCTAATTTTAGGCTGAATACTCCATGAAAGGAATCTCTCTGCATAAGCTTCAGAAATATTTATTTCCTATCCATACATAGTTTAACCTGCTTGCCAATTAACAAGAGAGAAAAGTCAACCCTGAGGCCACACTAAGTTTCCTACTCTACACGTCAGTAAAATTTTAAAGTAACATCTAGGGGTTTGACAGAAACGTGACCTTTACCTCATGAAGACAAGGTTTTTTTGGACGAGGCAAAGCATATTCACCCATATTCAGGGACTGCCGAAAACTGCAAATTGCAGACACTCTTCTGCCTTTGCTATTTCTTGGCTGAGCTACAACAGTAAGATCAGGCAAAGAGCCTGGAGGACTTACGTACCTTATATTACTACAAAATAGTACAGGGAATTTTCTCAACAAGATGATCAACCACAAAACTAAGTTCTTGGTGTCTGATTTTCTTGTCAGCAGCAAGGGAGCGCAATGAGTTGCTATGCTCATCTGGATCAGCAGATACCTCCACAGAAAGGGCCAAGGATAGACTGCAAGGTGTTCAAAACCAAGTTCAAGATCATGGAAAGTATGAAGGATTATTACAAACCCCCATCGATGGCCACTTTAAGTGCAAGGTGCACACTCTTGTGTGTATTTCAAAATATGTCAAAAAACTTTACAAAAACTAGCCACTCTTTTCACTACATTTGCTTGTCCCTCTGTATAGAGCTCTGTGGAATTCAAGTACCTCAAAGGTTTTGGTCACATTAACTTAAGCACCACTGGAAGTTGATGATCGTGGTAAGGAAAAACTAGAATGATACTGAATAAGGGAATACACAATAATATATAACAGTATTGTACAGAAAAGCTGCTCCTTTGCACAGTAACCTTAGCCTGCCTTTGTCAGCTACCACCGCTATTGTAAGTTGTAAACTGTCAGCTAAGCACAAGAGCTACAAAAGTCCAAGTTAAAAATCAAAGGGTAAAAGGAAGTAAGGCCTGAGGGACTCAGTGAAAGCTAGTGTTTGCCATCAGCACAGGTGGCTGAACAGGCCTTCGCCTAGGTTTGCAGCTGAACAAGGGCAAACAGGGGAAGTAAGAAGTGAAGACATCTTATAGGGGGTATCCTGGTTGTTGGTGGACAGGAAGAAAGGCATTCTGGAGGAGAGGAGGGTGGTGAGGGGTGACGCATCTACAACATTTCAGGTGAGATTTGTACTCTTTCTCAACCTCTCTGGAGGATCTGATGACCTTTTCACAACGACTAATATTCATCATAACACTGAAGCAGAAGTCCGTCCGTTCCCCCCCCCGCCCCCCTAAAGCACATTAATCTAATTTTCCCTTTTTGTGAAATCAAGAATAGTATCTGCTTACAACTTTGCTATATGGTTGTGCAAGACATACAATTGTGTGGCAAAGCTAAGAACCACATTAGAGAGAGAGCTCTCTTGTTGTTAGAAGCCAGATTGAATATTTCTAATGCAGATCTCCATCACATAAGCACACAGCACGCACACAAAAATGTATAAAGGCAAACATTCCTATATACCGTCCTACAAGAAAACTGCCTTAGAGCTGTTTCCTGTTACCAAAAGAAAGGACTATAAAAATGAAGGAACTCCTGATCTTAGGCTGCTATTTCCACCTCATATGACCTTAATTTTATGGAAACTGCACCCTTGTGTTACTCAGATTTTACTCATAAAACATAGACAGAGGCAGTGTATAGGCATTGGGGAACAATCAAGAAAAATGTAAAAATTCTTTGAACAATAAAGAAAAATGCTGTTAAAATGATTAATTTTTATAAATGATGTAAGGAAAAGCCATTTGCTGCAGTGGAGATAAGGTCCTTTTTTCTTTTCTTTTTTTTTCTTAAAAAAAAAAAAAAAAAGACAAGTTCTTGGAGCACTAGGATACCATAGCAAACATACAGTTTTATTTCCCTTATGTACTTTCCCAATTACAACCTAGAAAAAAGATTAAGTACTGAAGATTATTTTATAAAGTAGGGATATATATTTACCTATTAATTATAACCTTACTCTAAACTTTTGCAGTACGTCTGTGTACCCTATTTTTAAGGAAGCGTTAAACCACAGCAGAGAGCCAGTGAGTCTGCTAAATATCCCATTACTACCTGTAAGTCCTTAAAATGTTTGCAAGCATTCAAGTTTAGTTCAACCTAATTTCTTAAAACAGCATATTCAGCATTTGCAAACTGAAGATGGACCTTGAAAAGCAACTGAATACATATGAGAGGGTTATTCAGACAAGACATTCTACCGCAGGAGAAAAATAATAATGGTCATAGAAATGAAAAGAAAATATTTAACTATTAGCAGTTCACAGCCTAATCAAAGTGCCAAGGTGATCTTAATTGTCTATGCAGAGATCTCACTATTTAAATAGCGTGCTATTTTCAAAATTTCTACAGGATGCATAGAATCTTTTCCCTTTTCAGAAGTGACAAAAGCACTCAGGTCCAAATTTTCCAAATCAGTCAGACTCCATGCTGTGCACCTAAACATCATATGGAACTGTCAAGAGTGTGCTCAACCAGTCATTTCACAGTAGCCATGTTTTATGCAGGCTTGAGTCCAAGCCAGACCACAGATGCAGATTCCCAACCCAACTCCCATCAACAGCCAGGTTGGGCCACCACGCTGCCAGCTCACACAGACGTCTCAGTTCTGCAGCAAGGCCTCCGGAGCCTGGATACACAGACAAATCAATTCACCCACACCTGGCTTCAACCCATGTGAGTGTTGCGCTGTGATGGGGCTTAACAGTTTCAGCTCAGCATAACATGAGACAAGTCTCCACTGCTGGACCCTGGGACACCCTCGCCTGCATGGGGTAATGGGGAAGCCCGGCTTTACTCACCAGTGACCTTCACTGGAGAAGCCTGACCTGGACCAGCCAAGCTGGTCAGCTTCCATACCCAGATTGTCTCCACAGGGACTCAACTCAGTGCCTCCACCCCACATCACCCTGGATTGCAATATCTGCAGAGCAGCCCAGGTCCTTTGGTCCTGTTACCCTAAGAGGATGGCAGCTAAGCAAATTAGGCAATTTAGGGCAGTGATATAAGATTCTGAGTCTTTGGAACTTAAATACCTTTGAAGAGAGGTAAAACCAAAAGCATTCTAGGGGTTGAGGGATGGAGCTGTCTATGTCCTCCCGTTCATCAGCACAGGCACTTCCCACACTGTTAAGAAACAACTGAGGTCGCTGGTTCAAAGCAAGGACCCTTAGAAGCATTCTTCCTAAGGAAATCCCCTCACCTTCAGTTAAGAGTATTTTTTTAAGTGTTCTTTCTCTTAAAGCATTAGTCAAAAGGCTATGGGAAATTGTACATCTTTGTGGCTTTTATTAACTTATTTCCTTTACAGCAGTACACTGTAAAACGAGTAGTGAGACTCTTTTTAAACTCGAGTGTTACTATGGGGCCTTCAGCAACCTTATGATCCTTTTCAATGCTCAATAACCACCACATCTCAACATATAACCACCACCTTCCATATCTTCATATTGAAGACATTGATACCATTTTCTTTTAAATGGTTCCTTTTGTGGTTTGGTTGGGTTTTTATGGCATTCCTAGACAGCCCAGAGTAAAACTGGAATTGCTGAGTTCTGTTTAAATGACAGATAAAACCAGAAAGGACAAGGGAAAAAAAAAATTGCCACGAGGACTTTCAGAGTCCAAAAGCAGAGAAATTGTCTCACCTAATGCTGAGTGTGGAGGTAGCTGTCACCAGCAGAATGGGAGAGTCTGGATTACAGCCTGTAAGAAGCTCTCAAG
Source organism: Ibidorhyncha struthersii (assembly GCA_013398815.1). NCBI lineage: Eukaryota > Metazoa > Chordata > Aves > Charadriiformes > Charadriidae > Ibidorhyncha > Ibidorhyncha struthersii. The sequence goes on from VZSZ01010267.1 coordinate 2,616,664, forward strand.
TAAACTTTGAAAATAAGGAAGGAAATGCAGAGCTGAAAGGGGGAGCAAAGTGAGTGTTCAGAGAATACACCTAGATTGTCTGAAAATCTCTGTGGACATGAGAAGGCAGGACCAAGGCTACTGTTAATTGAAATTTCCATCTCTTGTGTGCACACACAGGCACGCACGGAGATTTGAAATGTGATCAAAACTCCAGGATGACAGAGAGTTGCAGCAGTTACTCCAGATAAAAAAAAAAGCGAGAGACAATGGTTTCAGAAGACTGCAGCTTAAAGCAACAGGGGCTAAACCAACAGTAATATAGATATGAGGACAGTCAGATTTATAACGGAAGAAGGAAATTCAAAGCAACCTTCCGTGCCCGAAAGAAACATTTCTAAAGCAATTCAATTTTGAATCCATAATGAACATACACACACAAAAAACAAAAGGCCAAACCAGACTGTACACTTCTTGCTGAAGAAATCTTAACATTCATTACTAGGAACACACAAGCTATTATGATTTGGGGTTGGTTTTTGTTTTTTTTCCATACAGAACTTCAGAGATACATAACTGCTGGATAATATTTTCAGTTTGAGATTAGTTTTGATCTATTAAACTCCTAAGCTGCTTACTTCTAACTAGAATTGCCATTAATCCCCAATTTAATAAACAAAACTAGCAACAACATTGCTTGCTTATCCTACAACTCCCCCAAACCTTTCTCTGTTTTAAACTACAACCTATGCAATGGAACAGGACTATATTTTAGCAATAATACAATTTTATAGTTGGAATCCCCTTCAGTTTGAAGCAAACAGCAGCAGTGACTCATTACAAGGCATATATAAAAGGGGATTTCCTACTGAAGTAAAACACCAATGAACACTACAGAAAACAAAAATCAGCTAAGATGACAGCAAAGAGGAAGCCCAAGGATCCATTAGGGAGGTAATATGATTACAGAATAAAAGTAATGGCTCTTATTTCATCTAGAGGTGCATCATCCATACTGGATTTGTTATTCTAAAACCGAAACTAGAAGACATGCTGAAATGTCAGCCTTCGCTCTGAAACCCAGCTGACCCAACGCAAGGCTGCTTTCATCAGTCAGCAGTGGTTTTATAGTTTTCGCTTCATCGTAGATTCTGGCAGAGACAGAACTGTCGTATGCATCACCTACAATATTGTATCTGACACAGAACTAGGCTTCGGTTTAACTATTGCACAAGACAATAGAGAAAAATGTTATCAAGCAGCAAGCCATTACCCAATACTGGCCTCATTCCATGCGTCAGAGCGGAGCGGTCTACTGCTTTCAGTAAGTATGAAGGTCATTTTTGCAATTACTGTTTCTAGTAAAGATAAACTCCCACACACAGTGAAAGCGGGAGGATGGTTACAAACTACGTGGGATGTTTCATGTGTAGGCTGTACAAACAGGGGATGCCTTCTGCCTCGAATACAAATGCCAGCAATTAGGATTTTTAGTAACCGGGTGAATGCCCAGCACATGAGGTTCTCACAGAGTGAGAAGGGGAAGATCAGCAGGCAGAGGATAAAACCAGGGTTGTTCTGCCACTGAACCACAGTGCTACCTCACCAAGTCACACACAAGAAAATTGCATCGCTTAATGTTCCTGCTGCACTCAGTCCTCCAACAAAAGATATTACTGCTGACTGAGTATAGCTGTATCTAGGCATCATCTCTGTACTGAGTTTAGCTACGTAAGTTCTACTTCTTCACTACAGAGAGATGGGAACAGGAGGCAATACCAGAAAGTCAATGTCTTCTGCCTCTGTCATCTACCTGCGCTGTTAGTACAAAACACCATGAAATTGAGCAACAATTCAAATATCTCACTTTCAAATGCCAGGTGTGGAAAGCAAGAGATACGCAGGCAGTGCGAATATATGTTAATTAAAAGGAAAGCAATATGAGGGGTATCAAACACCTTCATTTCTCCACAGCAGCTGCTGTAGGAGAACTGGCCAACACTTCCACCAACTTGTTTGTGAAATCTTAATGACTATATAAATTAAAGGAGGTCAAACTCGACCCTTTGTAAAACCGTTATTCTTTCATACCAGAGTTTTGTGGATGGTTTTTTAATAGCATGGGTCCTCTGGATTGACTTCTAGATTCAGGTATTAGAGTCCCGTTTTTGCTTTTCTCGGACTCAGATGGCCCGATGCTTTCATCTAGAGGAAACACATGGAAACAAAGAAAACTATCAATGGAATCAAGGGCATCAATTAAAGGACTAATCACACAACCCCATAGGAGCAGAGAGGGCTGGGGTGGCTAAAGAAGGGAGGGGGAGAATGCCAAAAGGAAAGGCTGCGTGTTCAGACAAAGCAATAAAAAATAATCAGTACAGCTGTGCTATGCTGAAAGAGAATCCACAGCATGTTCTTGAAGTCTCCGATTCTTTCTTCTCAGTCAGTAAAAGAGGCAAGCTGCTGGAGATCAGGCTTTTGTTAGTGTAAAAGCTTGTTTCGGCCTCTTTTAGCCTGCTCAGTCTCGGCTGCTCTGTTCCCCCAGGGTTAGCTGGGATTCATATTATTCTGACTGGGGCAAGGCAGCAGGCTGAGATGCCAGATGGGTGAAGCTGCAACCAGTGTATAACTTTGAGGACACAAAAGAGATCCGTTTCATAAGTGGTGCTGTACAGAGGCCTTCAGTTATCCCCAGACTTCGCACTTTTCACAAAATGAGCGAGCAACAGAGAACAGGCCTTCCACACATCTAACCAAAATGGTTACTCCAGTACCACTAAATAAAGTAAAAGGTCCCTAAAATCAGTAGGTGGAAATCACCAGAAAGTTCGAAAAAGTGAACTCTTGGATAGTGATATGTTAAAGTTTTCTAAATACTCAGTTTTGAACACAATTTTTTAATTATTTGGTTTCGGGGTTTTTTATTTTTCCCTACCAGTTTTTTCTCAGAACAGCAAACCTTTACCAGACAGGACAATGAGATATGTACTGGGTCCATCTAAATCATATCAGTACAACTTATTCGTATCATTTCTATTTCTGAATGTTTCACTGTAAATGGAATCTAAATGTATTTATTTTAAAAAGTTACAATTTATTTCTAAATAATATCATATATATACAGAGAGAGAGTAAAGTGTGTGATACTTCAATGGACCACGGAAGAGCAAATTCAACATTAGAAAGTGTATCTCTGTAGCTTATTTTTAACATGTTTCTGGGAAGCAACTCATGGCATCCACAGGTTGTCTCTTGGAAAAAGCTGATAATCAAACCAAACTGAATTGACTGAGTAGCAGATATGCATTCACTAGAAGGAGCACGAGCATGTGTATTTGTTTAACATCTAAATATAAAATATACCATTAGCTACAGAAATCAATATAATTTTGCCCCTTGCATTTTTAGTTCTGTTACACTAATTACACCGGTGACGTCATATACTGATTCAAGGGTTAAAGACGAATTCTGCTATTCTTCAATCCCCTATTGTGTTATTTTCCTCATTCCCTCATTTAGCATCAGCAGCAGGCATTTAAAAGACATTTTTACTGTACTTAGCATGTAAAACAAATAACTGGAGGGATCAACTCTTTAACAGGTTAACATTCATGTTTTCAGGGTTTGCAGCAGTTTTCAGAGCTATACTGAATACAACATCTAAGTTCTACTCAAAGCACCACAAGGAAAGAAAATTAATTATGAAAGATATTTCCTTCACAGAAAATGTTAGCGTTTGTTAAGGAGATAATATGTAATAATAACGACAGCGAGACCATTTTCTGTAGGCCTAGAATGAATTACATCACTATGTTTTTTTCTGGTGTTAACTATGAGCCAGCTACAGAGTTTTAAGTCAGCCAACTCAAATGTGTTTTACGTATGAAGTGAAGTCTTGTTATGCCAAAGGAGAGGCCAACACATTGTGAAGAAAAAAAGAAAATACCACAAAACTTAGTACCAAATTACCCAGAAATAACAGCAGAGAGCAGAAAAACGCTCTTCACACGAAAGAAAAGCAAATGAAGCAGAAATTTGGAAAGCATGTTCAGTGAAACTACTACTACTGATATTTCTCTTATTATTTTATTACCACAAATAATCTTACTCTTTACTAACAGTCACTTTTTATTTTAAAGAAGGGCTTATAATAGATATGTTCTTGTATGCAGGTACGCCACATGCACATAGGACTCTGCTATTTCTGAGGTGCAAGACTTGGCTCAGCAAAACATTGATTTTCCCAAAGAAAATTTTTCTCAGTTAGCCCACAAAAGAAATAACAACTGATTTTACCACTCACCTTGTTCTCTCCGCTGCCCAGCTTTGCCTCATCAGCTGTGCACACTTGGGTTTTCAGCACCTTTGGGAATGGTCTTCTCCTCTTCTGCCCTGCATCTACAGCATGGTCCTGAAGCCACTGAACTGGGAGGTAAAGTTCACTATTACCCTCACTGGAGCAGAAACAAGCAGCTAACTATTGGGGTTTTTTTCATATCACTCATGTGCCCTGCAGAGGAAAAGTGCAACTTTGAACCTACGGCCTTCTTACAGATTTAAGATTACTGCTAGGCCTCAATCTAGGAAGAATTTCAGTGGCACATAGCCAGTGAAAATGAAACTGTCATATGATTATTATTATTATTAGTTTATTATTTTATTTATTATTATTAGTTATTATTTTTAAAGTCGCTGAGCTACTACATTTCATAGCTGAAAAAATGAAAGGGTAGTTACTCTTCCTTGGTGCAGTAGAAAACAAGGAAACAAAAGTTGAAGAAGCATGCCAAAGCCCTTTTAACAGTCAAGTATGTCATCATCCCCTCTTTTTTTTTTTTTTTTGTGCTAGCCTGTATTGTGTTTAATGTTTCAAGGAAAAAAAATAAGCTTCAGTGTCAGCTATAGCACACAGGACCTGCTTATTTTGGATGCATTACCTCTATCACTCTTTGCTGAGAATCAGTCATTAGAACACCAGTCTAATTTGATGTCTTGTTGAATTAGTAGCTGGGTCTGCATTGCAAAGCTGTATCAAATGACTTTATCCTTTCACCTTAGGGGGGAAAAAAAAAAAAAAAAAAGGTTTGTGTAAAAAATAANAAAATCAAAAGCCAGGAGGCTGTTTACAGAGTTTCCACTTTAACTGCTGTTTGTGAATGATCAGTAAAATGTTTCGGTACTTTTTTTGTTCCAGGGAGCAGAACCGAGGGTCTGATTGCATAACCAAAGAATTCAGTATGAACAGTAATTATTTTCAGCTGTTATATAAAGCCTATTGTGTATGCTATTAGTCTAAAATCCAGGGAACCAGTTAATCTAATTAAAATCTTAACAGTCTAACTAAAACACAAGTTACTATTATTAGTCCACTTATAATTAATAATACAGTTAAGATTTACACATACAAACTTCCTAGTGCCTACTCTTTTTTTTTTTCTCTGGTGTTATTCTCACTCTTTCAGTGTCCCTCTGGGTCCTGAAGGCAACACCACCAGTCTTCATGATGCTGAAACAGCAGGGGGGTACAGCAGTTTATCAGCAGCATCCCAAGTTCTTCACTGGGAGGAGTTCATCACTGGTGTTGGGGGTCCATCTGGGTTATATTTACATTCTCTTAACACAGACAGCTCTCTGGTACTCAGCTACCAATTTAACTTTGAAAATTACAACACAGTCCACTTCAGCCCCAAATAACGTAAGGGTTTACTGTTTGTTAAATGATTACATCTAGGTTCTCAGATATTTATATAAATAGCTTTTACAGAGCAAAACTCAGATAGACTAGGAATAAATAACTGCCTAACTACTAAGCAACATCAACAGCAAAAACTAGCTCAAGACCAGACAAGCCCTGACACACTCCATTGTCCAGGCCAGTACACCACCTATAAGCCTTGTACTACCAACAGCAAGAGTCCTATTTACCAGGCTACAGTCTCCATCCAAACTGCCTCTGTAGCAACAGCAAAATACTGTTACAAGATAATTTACCCAGCACACTCATGCTTAGCATGCCAACCTGCTAAGTCTGTTGGAAGGCCCAACTACAAGATCAGACAATTTAAGAGAGGAGCAAGTCACTAAAAGCCTGTACAGAAATTGTCAGTGCATAATGAATTCTGCAGTCCTGACTAGTTCCTGGGGAAACACAAATCCATTTCTGGATTGTCAGTGCATAATGAATTTCACAGTCCTGACTAGTTCCTGGGGAAACTCAAATCCATTTCTGGACTGTAGGAGTAAACATGAAAATTTTGATCAATCTAAGTAACATTATATGTTGAGGAAAATGGAGAAATCACTTTGATGATGTTTAGGGATGTCTTGAAGAGGTAGTGTCAGACTTTAAACTGAACTAGTGAAAAAAATAAAAAAAGCAACATGCAAATATTTCAGCTTTGTTTACATCCAAAGGCAAGTTTGTATGGCTGTCTCCTTCCAGCACTCTAATTTAAAAGGTATAAACTGAGACTTTATGCTGGAGTTAGAGCATAAATTATTTCAAGAGACAACAGTAGAGAATATCAACAACGAAATCTGTAAGGTTAGGACAAATAGTCTAATATTTTTTGCTTGTAATGCATAAAGAAGTGGAATTTCTATAGCAATGAAAATCCCAATTATTGCTAGATTTCTGCTTAGCTCATTTGATTAACTCCTTATTAAAGTAATTTGCTTTATCAGTTCTGAAATCTCAATTTTAAATCTGAAGATTTGGCTCATAAAGTAGTAATTCCAGAAACTGCATTGAAGGAAAATCAAACTGTCACCATAAAATCTGACAACAAAAGTGTCATCTTTCAGTCCTCTGTTATCCTGAATTACCAAATAGCATCTTTGATCTTTTATATTTCATCCTGTCTATTAACTACAAGCCACAAAGACAATCTTGAAAAACTATAGACATGTGCAGGAGTTTCACCATATCCCATGTGGAGTATTTGGGCAACTTTTTGCACAACAAGCCTTTCAGTCAATTTCTTTCTCAAAAATGAGTTACAGACATTCTGTGAAACATCCCACAAGGTGTCACTAGAGATGCATCAGCCAAAATCCTCCTCCTCCTTTATCTTTGCTTCCCCTTCCTACTAAGCATGTTACAGCTTTGAAAACATGAAAAAGAATTAACAACTGGGCAGAAGCATGCTTACTTGTGCAGCACTATCCTTTAAGTTGTTGCCTATTAAGCAGCTGAGCAATAATTTGAACAGTGAATGAACCAAGTACATACACATCAGTGAGAAATGCAAGTTAATTTTAGGCATCAACTTTTAATGAACTGGCTCAAAAAAATTGCAGCAGGTTTTACGTCTTACACTGTAGAATTCAGCAGAAGATGCACTGCCCCCCCTTTTTAGACTCCTAATATAGAAAAAGGAACAAAATAAACCATCACTTTCACCTCAGTTCCATGCTAATACCAGGAAAGGTGTTTAGTCTCATTTTATTTTTTCGTTATTCACAGTTTTATACCCATCTTCTATCAGCCATACCTATCCCTGAAAGCTACATGGATGTTTTGCAAATATCTGTTATCATCACATATGATGGCATGATAGCACCCTCATTTACAGTTATTGCTTAAGGCCCTTTCTATTGAACACTGTATGAACAAAGTATGAATTCAAACCTACTGTGTTGGATAAAAAAAAAAATAAATTATTTGCCCTTCCACCTCCCCCAATATTTCCCTTTCTTGAAAAAACAAAAAAAAAGAAAAATCCCATCTCACTTGAGATAATGGTTAATTAAGAGCTGAAAACCATCTGTGACAGCTCTCAAGTTGAAATTACATTTCAGTGCCTAATTTTTCCTATTCTCTGAAAAATCAGTATGATTTACAGCCTTAGTAGATGACATATTTACTCACTGATGAACAATGCAGAGGCATATCACTAACTTAGCCCTCACCTGCTCCAAAATGACTCAAGAACATCAGGTGTAATGACTTACATTGCTTATTGCCTAGCAGCCAGTTCACTTTAGTTAATTGCTGCAGAATGTAGTCAATTCACCCCACCCCTGTGCTACATATCAGCTTCCAAAGAACACGCCACATGATGCAGGCAGCCAAGTCCTACGTGCCCATGCTGTAATCCATAGGACTGACCTAAGTTGATTCATTTTTAGCTTTTGGGGACTGTTCCTTATTTTTTTGATAGAATCCCTTAAATGATCGCTCCCCCCTTATTTCATTCTTCATGAGAAGCAGGAAGGCTGAGAAAATCCATCAAATCTTTGCAAAGAAATAGCAGGCAATGTAACTGCTAATGAACCCGTCCTCACTACATAAACCAGTCTGGACAAAGAGACTCTTAAACATGAATGAAACCAGCTGGGGGGGGGGTTGGTCATTTTGTCATCACAAAACTACACTAAATTGCACGCCTAAAATAAGAATTAGGGCTGTGGATTCATGCTTCAGGCTTAAATCTACTAAAAAGTTTTATTCTGTCCTTATAGATCCTGAAATAAAAGATTGGGCCAGGAGAACATCTCAAAAGTCATACTTGAACAGCCAGTTTTCCCCTCTACAGGGAGTCATACAGCTTATGGCAATAGTTCAGCAAGTATTTTGTGCAAGGAAGAGCCTGAAAAAACAGCAGAAGGTAAGGTCCTCATGGGATGTCTAACTAGATGTTTCTAGCTAGAAAACTTATCAAAGCTTCCCAAAAACATCACACTTAGCAATAAAGTTTGGGGAGGGGACGGAAGGGGGCAAGCAATTGAGCTGCTGTGTGGGTGCATAGCTGCTGGCCACCCAGAAAAGGCTTACAACCATATGATAGAACTGGAAGTGTTACATGCTGCCTTGATGCTTACGACAATGACTGACCAAAAGGCTGGGAGGAAAGCTAGAAAGAGGACACTCCCAGAGGTTCCTACGACTATTTTTGAGACTGAAGAGACTTTCCAGATAGAAGCAAAGAGTTCAGACCAGCCGAGAAAAACTTCAGAGCACTCCTGCAGGGAGCCTGCTCACTCTCTGCAGGCAGTTCCACTCCAAGAAACTGCCATGCTGGCTGACACCAAGTCCCATCAAAAAAAAAAAATTTTTTTAAAATCTACATTTATATATAGCCTTTAAAATGAAATAACTTTAAATGACATTAGAAATTTTACATAGAAAAGACTTCTGCTACTAACTAAAATAGAAAAAAAAAACTAATTTTAAATATTTCCACTTAAATTAGTAATAAAGCTGTAACTACCCTATATATAGGAAATAGGAGTGCTTTGTGTGCCATCCTTCTTCCAGGCAAAATGCTGTATTTATGCGACAAAAAGTTTGGGATATAGAATATATATACACACATCAGTATAATATAGAGACTAATTAATAGAAAGTACAGCACATTGGGTCTGTTTACCAGTATACAGTTAATACAAAATGTGACTATGGTCTTGGGTGGAGTTAAAGTGTTTTACATGATTGATTTGTACATTATAACCACGATAGCAGTAGTAACAGCCTATAACATGTCCAAATACAATCCCTAAGAGGCAGTCATTTTACATTTCCTAGAATTAGGAACTAACTCCGTCTGCATGGATGAGTAAAAATAAGACTATTTAGCATAAGGCTTCATGTATTTTATGCAGACGTAGTATTTCAATAGCTCAGGATCATCTGTCATACATAAATGAGCCAGATACCAACAACAGCAGCACAGCATCTAAGAACAAAAGCTCCAGGAGCATTTGTGATCTCTAAAATATATTAAAAATCAGAAAGTAATAAGATGGCTGCTGCAAAAGCAGTGGAAGCAAAACAGCATTGCCCATAACTGTTGACTGGAACAAGCAACTGTGACAAACTGAAATATGATTGCTTTCCAAGAACATCTGACCCAAATTTGTACCAAGACAAACTAGTAGGATTAAAGCTTCCTTTACTACTGGCTGTGCTTTGGATCCTCTTTATAGCTGATGAATGAATAAATGGCTTATTAATATTTTTCTCTTTAATCTCAAAACTGTATAAGGTTACTTTGGAGAGTAAAATACCACATGCGAAGAAAAATAACATTTCCTTAATATGTTCTTTAAAAAAAACCCAGTGTTTGACTTGTTTTTCATGTGATTATCAACTATTTCCATTCAAAATAGCCGATTACTGTAAATTCAGAAAGTTCCTTTGGCTCTTCAGGTTACTTTGCAAACAAACAAAACAAACCACTTTTGTGGCTATGTCCTTCTGTGTTCCTTCCCCCTCACCAGTAAAGTGGGTTTATTCCACTTCAAACTTTACAAACTTTATCATTTCATGACCATGGTGCAAATTATGACAAAGACTTCCCACTTTTTCTCACAGTTTGTTTTACCTTGGATAGACAGGATTCTTATCTTCCATTTACACTCTTAACAGGTTCAAATAATAATTTGTTCATTTGCCCTAGTATTTATGGAGCTTCAACTTAGATCACTACAGCAAGACTTGTATCTTACAGCTGATCTTGATAAGCTGCTAAATTTTTTTTTCCTATACGAGGGTATTTTTTCCTTTTTTAACTGTAATAGCAATATTCCCCCACTCTGACATTTTAGAGGGGTTTTTGTGCATAATGTTTTAATGAATATCTGTGGAGACTGTAATAAAAACAGATCACGTTTTGAGACCCTTTACATTTGTAAGTTCACCATTTCAGAACTAAGATTTCTCCTGATTGCTAATAAATAACTTTTTACACACACATCCCCCCACCCATCTCCCCTTTGGCTTCCCCCCCACTACATTACCAGATCTGGAAAGCAGGATGTCTACAGCTATGGGCCTTTTAGTACACTCCAGGGAGTCTGGAAATGAGTTGTCTGAAGGATTTCAGGGAGCCTTGATCTCTATTTTTTTGTATATCCACTCCCTAATTTATGTTTCAAGTGCTCAAATTCCAAAACAAGACAGACTGACCTAAGTGTAGTATTTGTTTGTTTTGGAAAACAAAGGAGATGACATTCAGATGTTCTTCTCAGAAAGAAAAACTTAAAGCATCTCAGGTCAGATTAAAAAAAAAAAAAAACAAACCCAAACCAACCAGTTTCTATTGGTCACTCATCAGCTCTAACTACTCAGCTCAGGTTTTTGTCGTCCCACTGTTTCAGGACATGGCTAAGTCCAAAGGACTTTATCCTGCCCCCTCCCTTGTATTGGAGCTGACTCATTCCCTCTCCTGCCAGTGACATCCTCTTTTTGCAGGGAAAAATACAATTTTAAAGTTCCAAAAGTGGATCTAGATGTTTAAGATGACAAAAACTGGAAGAGTGTAGGCTTTTAACTTCAGTATCCAATATACATCATGGCTATAGTAGCCTTGTTAGGAGTACCACATTAAATATCACAGTGTCCTGGATTCAGCTGAGATAGAGTTAATTTTCTTTCTAGTGGTTGCTGTGTTTTCAGATTTGGTATGGAAGGAATGTCAATAGTAACAACTAAACCAATATGCATTAAGTGATGTTTATACTAGTCAATGACTGCTTTCAGCTTCCCAGAAGCTGAGAAGGAACATAGACAGAACAATAGAATGACCAATGGAGTATTCCATACCATAGATGGCACGCTCCGTATATAAATGGGGGTCAGCTGGGGGAAATCCACGATCTCTGCTTAGGTCGGGCTGGGCAACCAATTCACCAGGCAGTGAATGAGGCTGCACAGTCCTAGTTGCTGGCTGGTCTTAAACCACAACACACAGAAACCCTAAAGGTGAAAATAAGAAAATCCTTTAAGAAATTCCTTGTCTCATGCAGTTCTCACTGGGAACCAAAATAAGAGACCCAGTCTTTATTAGCACGATCAGAGAGAGAGAGCTGTGTAAGCAATGAGTTTCAAAGCACCATCACACAGAGGGGGAAAAAAAAAAAAAAAATATCCAACACCTCTCCATGTTTCTTCCTAATACTAATCCTAGGGAGAGGGGAGCTCTATCAAACCCTTACCAAATCCTGTCATCAAATACATGCTTTCAAAACCCTGTACGATAAAAATTCTACAGGTGACTGGAAAAGCAAGGCCAAGATGGGTTTTCTTGTGCAGCAACGGTGCCATCTACAGCCTGAACGAGGCCACAACACAACCACGCGGAGCTGCAGTAGGCAGAGATTTTTCGTACGTTTTTGCCACAAATCTGCCCTTCAAAATTCAAGTCTGACTGAGGACACATCTTTAACACGATATTTAGTAGGATACATGTTTATACTTTACCCATGGAGATGCTAGATATTGCCTAGCTATTTGTTCTCAGATTGCATAGTCTTTAAGACCCTTCAGGTATGGACCAAACCTAATAATAGCTAAGTCAGGTGCTTAACAGATGTGCCTATGGAAACCGTATGTTAAAGGCAAGGGGTAAGAAGCAGAAGAACATTACATTTCTGTTGTCACACACACAAGACACTACACAGAGTGTATTTTACAGACTCCCAGAACAAAGTTACTGGACCTTTTTATAAGCTACAGTTCAGCTGTCATCTGTACAATCAAGATGGACATCCACACTTGTTATTTGAAGCAAAAAAAAAAAATCAACTGTCTCAGTGCAGCTGGCACATCATGGAGAAGCCTTACTTCCTAGGAATTAGAAATGTTTAAAGTCAAAGAAATAGACTACATAAATAGAAATATGTCAGTAAGTAGCATTAGAAATAGAAAGTCAATAAAAATATATAAAGTCAAATCCAGAAATAACAATATATACTACACACAAGCTACTGGGAAGAGAGCATTAATAAGCATCTGGAAGCTTGAGCTGATGCAAGTTACATTTTCTTCACATAGTCGGTGGACCAGATGGAAAGGCAGAAAACATCTCTTATTTATGCCAACGATATGAAGTGGAGCTGATGAATTTTACCACTGGGGCCTTAACAATTCTACCAGTGCTGCCTGGCTCGGCCCACATCATGCATTGCTGCATATCTCTCCACACTGCCCCATCTCACCACCTTCACTGTCATTACATCTGCACCCAGGCCTGATGCCAAGCATCTGGCCTGACAGCTGCATACACTACTCTTAGTGGATCTCCAGCTCCCCTAATACATGCAAAGTTTTTGTTAGGTAAGTGCAGGTGTCTCAATAATTGCAAGTTTTCTTAACATAGGCAAGCCAAATGTAACCAGTACAACAGACAAGGTTTTCCCAAGGGTGCAGACAGCCTGAAATAAGGGCTGGAAATGCAGTTCATATATCCGATAGTCAGCCTTGATGGAATACAAATTCTAAAACACAGGACTGTTTCACTTCATCATCAAAATTCATTGCCTGGTTATTCTAATCTGTTTAAAAGAGATAAGGAGGTCACAGGAAACTGAAGGAATTGCTTCGGGGAAAGCAATAAAGCTGGTGGAAAAAAGGCAGAGACTATATGAAAAAGTAAAACAAACTGATAAGGCGAGAAAAAGAAAAGAAGCAAGGCAAAAGGCAGAAGTTGGTCTCAACTTCCCACTAAACAAAGCTGATTGTTAGGGAAGTGTGATCTTAAGCAATAGACAACTGCAGAGTTCAGTGACTCTAAGAAAGCACAAGGTTCCTGGGGATGTCACTGGAATATCAAAAAGCAGAGTACAGGAAGTAGCCCTCATAAAACTGAAAATTATAATTCAGCCTCTTCACTGAGCGAATCCAGCACAGTCCAGTTAGCAGCTTTCTTGCCCTTCACAGCAGAATCTAGACACTACAGAAAGATTTCTAAAGTGAAGTGTAGGCAATTCATAAGCTTGTTAAGATGATTTGCAGAGCAAGTTTTTCACAGTACAGCAGAGTTTATTTTGTTCTTGTTTTGCTTTGGTTTTTAATCTATTACCCAATTTTATGTTATCTACTCAGACATTTAATTATGGGTACGTTTACATGCAAAGAGACTGCCTCCATCTACATTTCAACTCAGTATATATTCATTAGGACACTTACCTTACCACAGTTATACACCCTCGTCCACTTACCTAGAAATCAAATCTGCTCCACAGCAGAAAGCATATAAGCTCCAACCTGACCAATAACCTTCCCAGTATTCATTCTGCTAGCCTTTCATCGCACCTCTGTTGAATGCTTTACTTCAGACTGTGCTGCAAATAGTAGTCATTTGGGTTTGTTCTATACTGAGTTTGTTATTCGTAAACTGTACTTCTTGCTCTGAATTCATCCGGAATTTTGGTCCTGACTTTGTCAGCCAGCAGGGGCTTATTTGTCTGGGTATTGGTAAGCAGAGGGATAAGTTTGCAAATTGTCTTTTTGTAAAAACTTAAGAAACCTTCAGGTTCCCTTTCTCACTCTCTCAAACTTTACCTCTGAAGAAAACGCTTCTTATTTACTATAATCACTGCAACAAGGATTTAAATCAGCAAGTTCTTCAAGGTATGAGCAAAGTAAAAAATACCTTCAGTATTCATAATGTAAAAGCTTCACTGCAGTATGACCAAGACCAACTTTGCTACATGGACTCACACTTCAGGGAGTCCGTCAGGAAGTCCCAAATGAGTACAACCCAAAAAGGTAATTTAGAAGCAAAGTTATGCTAATAAATAAAGTGACCTTTTTCTTTTACAAGTAGATTTCCTTTTCCTAAAATAGTTGTACTGAACTATTCACTATTTGTGAATAGTTAACACTATTCACAACTTACTACTATTGTAACTCCATTAGCAAATATCTGCCTGCAAAAAGACTGGCTTGCACAACATTA
>VZSZ01010267.1:2631333-2660135 GCA_013398815.1 Ibidorhyncha struthersii
AAAAAAGGCCAATCAAACTCTTTTCCCCCTCCACTGGGATGGATATGTAAGTCAATACACTTCTGCTTTATTTATTCAGTCAAGAATTCATTCTTCAGCACTGGAAAATACAGTTCAATCTTGTAGAATTTTTGCTGGAACAAAGCAGAAAGTTAAGTTAAAACGGTGCACCCGCGATGCTACTAGAAAAATATGTCTGATCCTGTAACAGTTATACATACATACATTAGAATATTTATCAAAGTGGCACAAATACAAGTAGCAAGGACACCTATTTCAGATAAGAAAATAAAATGGATTTACGAATCAGCTACAGGTGCACTGAAAAAGCCTGAAATCCTTCTCACATATTTCTAACACTGAACAAGAGAATTGTGGACATCTTGCCTTAAATTTTAAGTGATTTAATTACAGCTTTGCTCCAGGGCAGAGGGGAAAGATGGTCTAAATAAGAAATTGAATGTGATTAAAGCTGTAAGTTTAAAATGTAGGAAAAACCATCTCAAGTCTGAAAAACAGAATTTCCAGTTTATAAAGAAGCAAGAAATTACACATTTACACTCACATATTGTGAATTCTGTACAAGGAGAAAGTTAAGCATCCAAAGGCACTTGTATTCAGGCAAACAGAGCAAACAAAGATATAGCTGTCAGGAAAGACTAATATTTATTGCATGATGCACAGCCTCAGCTGAAATGCTGCACACAATTTAATCACGCGTGTTTGAAAAAGATTAGAGATAGAGAAGGACAATGAGCAAGGGAACAGTAAACTGATGAGAAAGACTCCCATGAAACCTTGGTCTGATTAATTTAGAAACAATGAGCGCTGCCATTGGAAAGAGCAAACAAAAGCTAGAAAGCTATAAAGAGATTTCAACCAGAAACTTAAAAAAAAGAAATAATCCTATAAGAAAGCAGTGCGGATCTAAAAAAGTCTTTGAATGTAAGCAAAATATTATGTCATTTTAGGATACAGTCCCTTTCATAAACTGACCATATTCCACAAAGAGCAACAAAACCCATTGCGCTACACTGCTTACAAATATTACCAAGCACACCTCCTAGAGGCACTATATAAGATTGTATCAGAAAATGGTAATACAGTAATTTAAATGTGATTGCTTCATGCTAACTTTGTATTTAACTTTAATTTTCAGTGCTGTCATCATACAAAGAGAAATATAGGTAAGTTCACAACAGAAAAAAAAAATCAAGATAGGCCATTGTCAAAGTCAGGTACTAATTTCCTAGAAACAACCAGGAAAAAACATCACACCCACAGGAACTGCTTGACCGGTGAATAGTACAAACAGCTAGATTTAGAGATGTAAAAGGAAGAAAAATCATGAACAGAACTAGGTATCAAAGTAAATTTATAGGATGCTAACTTGGATTATACCAAACAAAGAAATCAAAGAAAACATGGTAAGACTACTGTGCAATGGGACCAGAAAGTTTATAGGCCAGTGTGATATGTAGCTGCAGGGGCTTATTTTGGATGAAAACAGAAAAGTTGTGATTAGTGTGTATAAGAAACGGATTAAGACTTTCTGAATGTGAACAGGATTTTTGAAATCAAGAAAGACTTAAGTCTTCAGCTGTTGATCTTAATTACATGTTTCTATCCTGGCGATTAATAGAAGGACATCTGTAAAAAAATCTGGCTATGCTCTGAGACAAGGTTATCTTCTGGTAACAATAGAAGAAATAAATGGACTGACACTGTGCTGACATGGAATTGAAGCCTGAAAGTGGTAACTCTATAGATCAGCAATTACACAGGAATGAGTACATGCGGACTGAAACAACATAGAGGCAGATGAATGATTTCTTCTTTTTGGAAGAGGGAAAGGACTTATAGTGGCACCAGGAGTTTTTACATTCTTATCTGAATCTGAGCACCTTTGCAAATGAGAGCAGACTAGAGAAAAACAAAGCCTTAAAGGGTATCTCCAAGCCTCCCCCTCACCCCCAACACATGCACGCGCACACACACACAGAGTGCTTCCGCTGTCCAGCTACAAAGGGCTGCTTCAAAAACCACACAAATACTTGTATACATTACTGAAGTTCTGAAGTTGTTTCTTTTGATACGGCTCAAAAGACTTTTTTTTTTTTTTAAGTGGCAATATTTCAAGCTGGGGTTTTCCCATTTTTCACCAGCAAGTGACATAAATGGATGACGTCTGGAGCAAACGTTTTAAGGTTATTTTTCCAAAGAATGCAAAATAAGCAGAAGTTTCTGCTTTGAGAAAAAAAAAATTGAAAATGTAAGGAAATAAGAGCTTTTCATAGAAAGCTTTGTGTTCCACAGGAGGCTGATCTGTCAAGAAAATTAAAGTAACATTTTTCAGGCAGCACCTTTCGAGTCCTGGTTTGAGCTTTAAGCACTCTATGAGGCACAGATGAAATTTCTGAGTTTGTTTGTATCTCTACTAAATTTCTAGAAGCCTTTTATGAGTGTATATGTTGCATGTAAATATCCTTAAACCTTCTCAAAAATAATCCTGGCTTGTAGGACAGCACTTTTACAGTAAAACAGATGGTATGTCAGCTTGACTTGCAGGACTGTTAATCTTTATTTCTAGGAATGAAAGGAACCAGGTTTTACTGCTTTTGATTGACCATGTTTTGTTGTACTGATGCGGCTGAAAAATTTGTGGGGGGTTAACTCCTATAATAAAACAGTATGAGACTCCAGAGGAGAGCAGACTACTACACCCTTAATTTATTCCTCCAGATGTTGCTATTACAGGGTTACAGATCAGTTGCTGAATCTATGGTAAGCACCTATTTACCATCGGTTCTGCTCAATCTGGGGAAATGCACCAAGCTTCACCTACAGTTGCATCAGGTCAAGGAGTGCCTTAAACGCTAATTTACTCCAGTGTGATTTTTTTAAGCACCTTTTTTTAAAACGGACATATCCATGCCTCTATAAAATGAAATCTGGATGAGGCAGCTCTAATTATTGCAGCTGCTTACAGACAATAAGATAAAAATTGCCACTTTTGGCAAGACCCAGAAATCCCAGAACAAAAAACAATACCCATGCAAGCAGCAGTAATCAGAAGCCAGTAAAGATAGTATCACATCCCAATAGCAGCATTTGAGATAGTCATTGAAACCAGAACCTATTAGAGGATCAGAGAAAATCTGCATAATATTTGAGCAGGACTTCACATCTTGACAGTTTTGAGGAACTAAAGCCACTTGCAATAAATTATTAACTAAATATTAATAGCATGGATTCTTTCTCCTCTCAAATCACCGGAGATTTTTTAAAATAACTTCACATAATCCACCAACTTCACTGGAGCTTCAACAGGGGAAGCTAACAATGGCTTGAATTTCCAATAAGACTCCTGGAAGCCAGTTTTGAGGTGTCAAAGCAGCACTTTCAGCATAGACAGAAATAAAAGAAATTGTTGTATGAATGTTTCTGAAGGAACATATACAATCTAACCCCCTGTTGTATTTTTGCATTAAATCTCTGTTTCTCAGAAAGATACAATCTTTAGAACACTGCTGTTAATCAGGATTCATCTACAAAATAAAGGAGAATCTGCTTTGAAAACCTGTGGCTTTGAAAAACCTTAAAATGAACACAAGATGTAATCTGCTAGTCAGGATGCAGAGAGAAATTATTCTAATTCTCAGCTTTCTGCTTTTTCAGGATAACCTCTTCCTGTTCTCACCAGGTAAGTTTGATGCAGTTGGACAGTGCACCCCATGCTCTGTCTCCTCCTCGCCCTGGAGAAGCTCCTGCTCCATTCCACTGCTCCCACTCGGAGCAGCACCAAAAGGGCAGCTTTCACTCTTCCCAGCCTTTTGCCCTGTGCATTTAGATGCTGTCCCATTCCCAAAACTGCTCTCTAAATAGTTTCTAAACTTTCCCAACTTTTTTAACACGCAGATCTTCCCTAAGCTATATAAATATATAGCTTGCCATGATTGTCTTCCTATCCCACCCTCTTTAAGCCACCAGCTCTACTAAATCCTTGAATCTACTTACTCTTTTTTTTCCTGGGCAACAATAATCTAGTCCTTATCTTCAACACTCTGCGTATTTCTCTCATCTCTCAGGTGTTCCTTCACCTCTACTGGATCACTTGTTTTAATAGCTTCTACCATACCCAAAGAATCTGCAAACAGCATAATACAACCATTACATATTAGTTAATCATGTAATCAGCATATAGACAGGACTAACACGTTGCCACACTGAGAATTTATATACTTACTCCCTTGATGTAGGCACATGACACGTCTCCGCTGGCTTTGCAATTATGAGATATGATTATGTGGGAGGCAAGCATGCCTCCCATTATTCCTTGGAACAGGCTGATATTCAATATTTTTTAATTACTATCTTCTAACTCTCAAAAAACATCTTTCCCCTCATGCCTCAATTTGAATTTTTCTCATCTCCGTGAGATGCCATTGCTGTCTTAGGGGAAAAAAAAAAAAAAAAAAAAAATGTTTTAATACACGGCTTTATGACACGTACTCTCAGCTCAACAGTTTTTTCAGCAAAGGAAGCAAAGGACTTGCATCTGCGCTTCATAACAGAACCTTGGACAGCTGAATCCTGGACAAGGGTTTACACCTACTCCTATGTCCTTTTCAACAGCCCATCTCTGCTTTGCTCATGTCATCAGCCTTCAAGCATTTGCCCACTTTTCCCTCCAACATCTCCCTTACATTTAGGGCATGCTCCCTTCCAAATCCTTGTCACTGCTACCACTCCCTCCAAACAGATCACTTCTCATGGATATTCTACTACCATGCTCCCTTCCAAATCCTTGTCACTGCTACCACTCCCTCCAAACAGATCACTTCTCATGGATATTCAGCAAGAGACAGGTCTTTTCTTCTTGACTGAGAGCCAGCAACTTGCAGATTTACAGCTGATCTGCAAACATTTTTAGATGAACCCATTTTACAAAGACTAGGCAGTACTCTTCAAAATGCAAACCATAACTCAAGGTCTTCAACAGCTAATTGATCATCTTTGGATATTGGATTTATTGAGAATTCGGTTGAATAGGTTCTGAGCGCACACTGCCAGATTGAGACGCGCCATCTTCTCTGCTACTATTTGTTATCCTTGTTTCGGGAACAATCAAAACCTACTTGAAAACAGAATGAAACCACAAAGCTTCAAATGAACATCTCCTGGTCTGCACCTAAATGCCCCCCTCACTCAATACCACAAATGTCTTAGGAAAAGATCATCAATGCTGCAAGTTCTCTCTTTAGTTGTTCATCATCTTCAGATTATTTTATGCCAGCATAGCACTGTGTTAGCCCGTAACAGCATCGTCACCTCAATGAAAGCATAGTTCTCTGTCTATCCATCAAGAAGTATTACAGCCCAGTACCTATTTCTAAAGCTTAAAACATATCCACAAATTAATCAATCTGATGTCCTCTGAAACTAATCCCCACCCCCACCAAAACAACAGAAGAATTCTGCCAGGAAATCTCACTTAATATTTATCCTTCCCCCACACCCAAGAATGGGAATTCTGTAGCAGATGCACGGTTACAGACAGCTACCAAGAGGATTCACTCCCTTCTACTCACTGTTTTCCTTGTTTATACTCTCCCATTTCAGTTGAGCAAGACCACACATCTGACACTTTTTCCTGGTCCATTCAAATTTCCAGAGTCTCTGTTCAGTTGAATGTTTCCTTTCAGGGTCCTGTCTTCATCCACATGCCAGTTCCTGCCATCATCTCATCACAACTTTAAGGCTTAGCCCCTTACAGCTGAGAATAGAATAAGTTTCTCTTTAATTTGATCAAAGTCAAAGAAATTATAAGTGATTTGTAACTAAGAAAGAATTTTTTTGAGGAAGCATTTTTCCCCTCAAAGAACACAACAGTTTTGAGAAATACTCTCAGTTTAGGGAAATGAGTGTGGTTATCTTTTCTGTTCTCATATATGTAAAATCATTAGCCAGAAGCTTTTCTGATCAGATTCACCATGCAATTCTGTTAATAAAAGGTGGGAATAAGCAGGCAAGCTGGGAGTACAGCAGGGCTGTTCTTTCCACAGCAGTGCTTGTTTTCACTGGTTTGAGGTACTCAGTTGCAGCACACACTCAGAAACACATGACATGAGCCACTGCAAGAGACAGACTACTAGCCTGGACTGACAACTGACCCAGTTCAATAGAACAATTTGTTTTGTTAGTTAAATCAAAGCTGAAGCTCTGACAGATTAAAAGAAAACAAGGGCAAAAATCTTGGTTCTGCTTAAGTCAATAAAGGGTTTTCTATTCCCTGCAGCTAGGACTTCTCACAAGATTATCTGGCTCTGAGAAAACTATTGTGTCCAAAATGCACAAATAATATAGTTACTATTAAGGACAGTACAAGAACTGTCTTTAGTAGTTTGGTTTATATTTAATCTAACTGTAGCCACATATATCTGTGCCGAAACATTTACTACTTCTCTCCTACCAAGAGACTGGAAGTTTTTTACCCCCCCCACCTTATTCTGTAAAGTCCTTTAAATCACATCTCTCAGGATTACAGTAACAGCCAGCACTTCTAACAGAAATGGAATTTAATTACTAAAAAGCACATATAAGCTTATATGAATCTTTAAACAAACACAGACTCAAAGAATGACATTTATAAGAGATGGTCCCAGTGCAAAACAGCACTAGCAATGCCAAAAAGGAATTTTAAAGAAAAAATTAACACAATATTACAGCAGTTACTTGTTGACATAACATTTTATGAGACAATAGTAGAAACCAGTAAGACAAAACAAAAACATCAAATACTTGGACGTTTTTGTTAAGTATTTGTTTAAATCTGTCATTGAAATTAGCAGTGCAAATAAGTAAAAAGCTTAGAATAAATTGTTTTTCAGTTACAGAATCTGTCAAAACACATAGTTCTCATCATCAGCCAGATAAACTTTACACTGACTGAGGAAAACTAGGATAAAAAACAACCGTTAGCCAAACTTTTACTAAAAGACCCCTGTCTACCAAGATGAAAGACAAGCTAAGACAGAAGTGGTCTTCAACGAAAGTCACAGTTGTAATTGCAGGCAAAAATTGTTGCTGTTGCTTACAGCATTATTCAAAGGTAATGCACAGGGCCATGCCTGCATGACTGTAAAGCAGAACCTGACCTCACTCGAGTTGTTTTACACAGGCACAGCTCTCCAAAATTGTTATTTTATCTAACACATATGCTTGTCTAAATAGGAATGCTCTTAATTCCTGGCTGTCACGACAAGTCAGGAATCTTCCCCTGTCATTGCATGGGTGTATATCACATACAATATAAATTATATATATGTAAATAAAGAGGATGTCACAAACGAACATCACAATGCCTTATCCAATGGAAATCTGTAAACATTACAGAAGGATCAGATTACTTCCAATTTATACAAGGATAATTTAGACTAAGTTCTCATTTACAATTAAGTATAAAGTAGCAAAGTAAAAGAACCTTAAAATTTGCTGCCAAGGGAACACCAAGGTCCCTTAGGTGAGGCGAGGAATGACAGGAGAGCACCGACATTTCACAGGATATTAAAAGATCCAACCTAACCTCAGCTGGCATTGCAAATAACGTATTTCAAAGCCTCATTGATGGGATCAGATCACCGTGTACCATTCTAGATCTCACTTTTCGCCCAGTCCCACACTCGTAAGCATCCTTTTACAATTTCTCAGTTTGACCCACTGAGAGCAAAAGTGTTTAGAATTTCCATGGATTTCAACCCCATAATTTACTGTGAAGCCTAAAAAGCCAGAAACCTGGCCCAGTTCTTAGACATTAATTTATCCACTTTGAAGAGGATGGAGAGACAGAAAAGTCTGTGCATGTCTTCAGAGAAGTGTCTGGTCAAAAGGCTGTGATACTCAATTGAAAGTCTTCTGCAGAGTCCCAACAGGCTCCAGATCCGGCCTTTATATCCCTCCAGAAAATGGCAACACCACACTTTCAACCCATAAGCCACATATCCAAGCATGACGGTTAAATTAAACTCCGTGCTTATTCTATAGACTACACCTCCAGCATCTGCACAGTCTTGTACAGCACTTTTTCAACTTCTACATTTTCAGCAGAACAATGCAGTTTACAGGGCAGTACATTGGCATTTAAATTTGTACCCAAGAATTAACCTGTAAAAACAGCACATTAATTATGCATGCAATGTTAATTTCTAATATGCTTCCTGTTACCAAAATCTGAACATGCATGCAATGTTTAAATCTTAAATCTCTTCAGAGTCAAATTCTGCCTGGCTCTTTCATATACTTTTTTTCCAAAATAGAATTGCGTCTCAGTCTGCATTTTTCCTAAACTCAGATCTGAAGCTCCTCTGTCCTCAGAGCTGCAAAGAGCAGATCTTACAATGTTAGACCCATGTCAGACTTCCAAGTTGTCCAAAAAGTGTGCACTCTCTCCATAGTTCCAGTCTTCTGGCATTCAGCTGTGTATGGTCCAGCAGCACGCCAGCATCCAGACACAGAATAAACAGAGCAAGCAATAGTTTGGTCTACCTAAGGCAGTGGGCAAACAAGCCCTAAATTAGCTTAGGAAGAAAAAATGCTTGGGTTTTTTTTTTTTCCTGAAAATCATACAGTAAGATTGTTTTCCAATGTTTTACTCCTCATCCTTATAAAATATATTACATTTTCTCAACCATTATCCCAACATAATAATCCAGAAAATATTTTTTCCCCTCATTTCAGCATGCAAAGTAGAAAACTATTTTAATGGCTTATTCAAAGTTATCACATAAACAGAATGTCTTTTCCATTCTCAAAACATTTGTGATGCTACTGTCCATTTCCTAATGTAGAATGCACAGTAAGCTCAGAGCTGAATAAGGAAAGGTGTCTTTTCAAATTCCTTTTTGAAGCTGGCTGATCGCAGAACTTGACTTCAATGTTGCCATCACTGAATGCCTCCCTCCTGGCCTCGTCTGAGTCAATGGGATCTCTTTGAGAAACACTTGCTTTTTGCCGCCTCATAGTAATCCCCAAGTTCCCAAGTTGCCTGGTTGGTGATGCATTTTCTTTGACAATGCAGAAGCAGATGGCAGACAAAAAATTTTTCTTGAAGTTTTCATTCATGAAAGCATACACAATAGGGTTGCAAATAGAATTGAAGAATCCTATAATCTGGACGATTGCAAAGGTCATTTTGACTGTCACATCATCATACTCCTTTTCAAAATTACCTGGAAAGGAAAAAGGAAATATGCTGTAAGCACAGAATGGTATAAATGCCTACTACTTAGCCTATTTGTATCCAGTTTGGCATTAGAAGCTTTTGTTTAAAATCAACAAAAGACCATGCTGGAGGTTCTTAGTATCAGCAACAAGGTTTCCATCAGCAAGGAAAGACCAAGATCCTACCACCTAGCCCTGCCTTGCGTATATGTAAGTAAGAACAGAGTCATTCAAAAGAGGCAATCTGAGAGCCAAAAAAACTTGCCCAATGGCCAAGAGACAGAAAGCTTCCAGTCTGCAAAGTATACACCTTGTTCATTCAAGCTGTTCTTCTGGGTTTCATGTCCATATCAAACGTGTAAGTATTTTAACACCAATCTCTGCCTCATCACTGACCACACACGGCTTCTTTCTCTGTGCTGACAGAGATGAGCTCATGGGAGTAAAATTGCATCTTCTTCGTCACTTCTTGCACTCTTTAATCATTGAGATCACAGAGGACCGAATTCCTTGAATTCCTAACTTTGGATAAGCACTACAAAGGTTTACATGGCAAGTAAAATAATGGCCTTGCAGCACCTGAAATAATTCCTAAAATTAGCAATGAAAAGAGAGCAAACAGTTCATGGAGTGTTATGCACAACCTTAACATGAGACAGGACAACGCAGACAATTTTAATAGTTACGTCTTCTGCACTTCTGATTCTCCCCAGGCATGAACATCATTTCATTCAGATTACTGGCTGCAGGACTACTGATTTGTCTGCTATAACCTTATCTGCAATACAAGACAAAGAAACAGCTGCTGCTTTGGGCAAGTAGAGTATAACAACTACTGAAAACTTCCTCTTCTTCCTACACATAGCCTGCTGCATAGTCCCACGTGCTATCCCAGTACCCATGCCAGACATGGGAGATGAACAGTGCAAGACCCCAGAGAAAAGGCCAAATAGCAAAAAGCAAAGTTAACAACCATTGAGGGGATTTCCAAACTAGTATCCAGTCCAGAAAACTGAAAAAGTGCAACTGGATTCATTGGGTATTATCACTATGATGTCCACTATTTATATTTCCAATATGTCTACCTCGTTAAAACCAGGGCAACTGGAGGGATAAGTATTTCATAGCTGTTTAACTCAAAGCAGTATGACAACTTAAGTGGATGCAAATAGAATTCTTTACACATTAAATTAGAATTAAATTTGAATTCAAAAGTTACTTGTTCAAGAGGTTTTATACTTGGAAATAACTTTTACCTTCCAGCCAGGTACTTTTGACCTTTCGGCAAATGAGGGTAGCAGAACAAAGACAGAAAGAAAAAGAATCTGCAGATATATGTTCACCATCCTAACGGTGAAGTCTTGCTTTTTCTTGAGTCTTTTAAGGCCTAGCAAAACTCCTTTTCAGGACTGGATTATGTGTTGTACAAATTGAGAAGCAATGATAACCCCCTTTCTAAAGGGCTTACATTCTAAAAGAGCTGGTAGAGAATTTGGGTTCNNNNAGAGGTACCCGAAGATTTTTTTTTTTTTATTATTATTATTGTTCACGCAGCAGTGAACAAGAGATCTGGCTGCCACACAAGGATATCACAGCTGTAAGGCACCTCCCAAACACTACATCTGATAAGAGGTTTTTGAAATGTACTCATTTTCCACAAGCACTGCAGATCTATCATTTGTAGACTTCAGCATAATTCATCTGTTGGTGGCTACGTATCTCTATTACAAGACAGAGATCCAGGATTTATAAGCACAACATTAACCTTCACTAGCAGAAGGTATCCTATAGCTGAATGCTGCAGCAGCACTACCTTTTCACAACCTGTAATTTCATTATCAAAAAAAAGTAAGAAATGTTTTATTGTATAACACGTAGCAGATACTCACTGTATTCTATCATCATGTGAATCACATGGAAAGGGGCCCAACAGACTGCAAAGAGAAACACCACTGTCACCATCATAACAATTGCTCGCTTCTTCTTCCTGAAATTGCATCAAGACATTCCATACTGAATCACTCAGAATTGACTGGTAGTTAGATGTGTCTCTTCAAGTTAGATCTGTAAATGTGTTCTGACGGTTGCAGATGCAAATAAAGCCTGGAAGAATGCTCGGAAGTATGCAATTCCCTTTGAAACAAAAAATGCAGCATCATATAAATGTAGTACATCAATTAACACCTTTTATTTCTCTCTTTTGGGAAAGCAATGCACTATGCAGCTAGCAATGACATTAGCATATCTTGCAAGGCATTTTCACTCTATGCAAGCAGTTTCGATAGTAAGAGATGGGAGGGAAAAAACCCACATAAAATTCCATCAATAGCTCAAAAACCAAGAGTCCCTTCCTAGATCTGGGAGCATTGACCACACCTGCAGCATCTGATTACACAGAGAATTTAACAGTAACTGAAACTGCACCTGCAACCTCAACTTTTGGTAGTAGGTGAAGTGCTGGAATAAGACTAAGAAACACACTCCCTACCCTCCACTGTAATATCTCACAAACGCAAGGTATACATTGAATTTATTGTCATCCCCAAACTGATATACAATTCATATAACTACATTTATAGATCCCTAGATGCATCTCTCACTCGAGCCAAAGTAGCAGCATTTTGCTGGTAGCAGTTACAACATCTTCTCCCCACTGTGTGAAAATAAACAGAGGAGTAGCCTGAAGATTACATGTCACCTTAACTCCTGTGAGATTGCACCCTCTTTCAGTTTTGACTTAAAGGGTCTGCTTCCTTAGGCACTTTGTTAAACAAATATCTAAGGAATCGTTTATCTTTAAGCTGCTTGTCTGTATTCTCCTTACAGTCGATACTTAAGGTGATACTATCCTCAATGAGCAGAACTGGTAGAGGTTTCTAGCACATCAGGCAACAAATCAATTTGCCAAATGAAAGGAAAAAAAATGACAATATTAACGGCAGCTCATATTTAGTGCTAAATAGCAAAGTTGATAATTATTGATTTTCATAACTATTCAGATAAAGCATTACCATCTGGATAGTCTCACACAAACACGTCTGAGAACACTCAACACTTTGGAAGCTCTATCAAGTTAAACCGTACAAAACTAGTTTTAAAATGAATTCTGATTTTTTTCCATATGCCAATTTAACTTATAATAAGATCATAAAGCAATGTTCACAGTTGCAAAATTATATAAAGAACTTTCCGTAGAACATACGGAAATAATGTAGCAGCATTTTCCCCAACTCATCTTCTAACTCATGGCCTACGTGTTTTTAAAAAAAAGCATTTCACAATGTATAATATGAGATTTATTGAAAGAGCTTGATTTCCAAGGTGTGTCTACACTATACTTCGAAGAAAACAATCTAATTAAGTTGCCTTAAATTGCATGTCTAAGTGTCAAATAACTAGCTAACTTTAAAAATCTGGTCTATGTAGAATTCCCAACAGATAAGGAAAGATAGATTATTTTTTTTTTTGCACTGGTTTTCAAGAACTGTTGGGGGGGCTTTCTAGAAGTCAAAGTTCAACTGTATTTTACTTTACAAACCTTGATATTTTAGACATTTCACTCCCATGAATGGTTTGAAGAACTGAAGCATCTCCCACTCGTTTCTTAATCCAGAGTTCATAGCCAATTTTAGTGTACAAAAAAAGCATCAACATCAGTGGAAGAAGGAAGAGTATAACAAGAATAAAGGTCGTGTATATCTTCTGATAAATCGGACTGGCCCATTCTTCCAAGCAACAAACATACACTTTTTCATATAGAAAGTCATATTTAACCTGAAACAAGTGTAAAGGAGATGAGTCACTATAGTGTTTACCCCAAGTGTAAAAAAACAAGCACATTCAAATATTCCTTGCTCTTTGTACAACAACCAAAATTCAACAGAGAAACTTTTCAAAGTGACAAAATTCTTCCAAGTACTTTTCCACATCAAGTGTTGGGTTGATCCAAGTGGCCAAAGAGAGGTCAGGAGATGCTCCGATTTGCACTCCTCCTCAAAACTTTTTATTATTAAAGAGGATTTTCAAAGGAGACCTTGGCTATGCATTTTGCAAGTAAAGACGGGCATATAGAAACCACACATATTAGTCACTTTAAAAAAAAAAAAAGAAAAAAGATTTGTTAAAAGATTCAGACTCACAAGCAGCAGATTTTGATACGCCTTTTTTTCCTCCGAAAGTGTACGATAAACTCCTTAAACTATAATGGGCAGCTAATTACATTTTAAACTAGGCACAGTTCTTCCAAGTCTCAGGGAACACTATGTCATCCTGCAACAGTAATCTAAGCCCTACACAGCTGTGCGCCAGTGCACCTATAAATCAAAAGGGAGCCACAGTGGGAGTCGTAGTTACTGCGGTTTGACATAACTGGGGAGGGTAGATGTGACTAGTCCTTGCTGGTAGTCCTTCTTCCAGTGCATGCAAGTCCTAATCCTTAGCCTTTCTCATGCTGGCACACAGAACAAAAGCTCCACTTCTTTTATCCCACTCTCATTTCTTAGTTTATTCAATTTCATTGCGAAAAGCACAAAAAGACCCAGTAAGGACTGAATGTATAAATACCAAAACGCAAATTCCCATTTCACCTAACATACCTCAAGCCGTTGCACATGCCACATAGGTGACCCAACAATAACTGCCAGCAACCAGACTATGCCTGTAAACAAATACATTTTTTAACACTTTGCACAACAAGCAGCATAAGATTTGGTATGAACAATTTAACAGCTTCATTTTTAAGAGTCAGGCGAAGTAGAAATACAAATATAGAACAAAGTTCTATGTCTATGAGGCATAAATCACTCACATTTACATCAATAACAGCATGCTTTTTGTTACCAGTTTTCTTTCTCTCAAACTACCTTCATTTATTGGTATTTAAGTGTAAAGGCAACTAATTTGCATGAACAGAGTTACGTATGCTCTCTTTGAGTTACAATGGAAGAACCGTTTACAGCTGTGGCATTTTTTATTTTTTTAAGCTGCTAAAGCAAAGAAAGAAAAGGCTGGCAAAGGTTTATCAGAGTCTTGGTTAAGTAAATCTTTGACTTCAGATGCTAAGGTTATTGTCAGGGTTTTGGCTCGTAATTACTATACATACAGGCACTATCCTTGAACTATTTTATAAACGTTATCAGACTTATCATTAACTCTACCTCTGAATCACTGGTACCTTCTGTTCTGTCATGCCATCTACACTGAAGATTATTTCTCTATACACACACAATTAGTGGAGATGCCTAAAATCTTACCAAGCATCGTGAAAGCTCTTTTATTGGTGTACTGCCATTTCATTTTTAGTGGATGCACAATTCCCTGGTGTCTTTCCACAGCAATGCAGGTCATTGTAAGAATCTCAGTTACAATAGCAGTGGATTGAACAAACGGTACCATCTTGCAAGCGAAGGCACCTGCAATAGTCAGAAAGTAAGGTATGCAACTGTTGCCGTTCATGAAAAAGCTATTAATACTAGACTTCATTACTAAAGTACTATTGTGCAAAAATAACAGCGTAATATTCTTAGATTTATCAGCTTAGCTGTTAAAGTAAGTTGCCTATTTTAGCTCTTCATCAAATGCAGCTTTCAACAGTCATTCTTCTGTCATACGCACTACATCTGCAAAAGCAAGACCTCTAAGGACACGTTCACTTGCTCGGTATAGTCTGAGACTTATTCCTATTTCGCTTTTGATCAAGTCTCCCATCATTTGTTTTCAAATGTGCCATGTTACACGAGTATTTATTGCTGTTTTATCTTAGCAGATCACTCTCCAGTTTTATGAAGGTCTTAGCGTTCCCTGTTTAAAAGTTTACCTTTTCTGCTGTTGCAAATACATTCCTTCCGCTCATTTAAATTCCACTCTATTTGTATACTTTGGCACTTAATGCACCATTCTGGCAAGCAATGAGTCCTCTGAGAGGCATAACATAAGAGTAGAAATTCAACCTCTTCGTCATCTTTCCAAGTCTCACGCTTTCCTGATTAACACATTATGTTCATGACACTGACCAAATTAAATGCAATTTCCTGACTGCATTTTCACAGTTGCATAGGTTCCCACTGTGAACATTTATGCACAGCTAGCACAGATCTTCAGATTTCATTGCTGCTATAGCTTCCCAAAAGTACATATTCAATTCTTAACATATTAGTCATTCTGCATTACTCATTCTCAAGTCCCAACCATCTTAGAAACTGCGCTGTAAATTACTCTCTCAAAAATCTTATGTGAATGCCTTTCCCAACCTACTTCTTATTTACTCATCTTCTGACCATATTTCTGACCCCGAGATAACTTCTTATGCCCACATTCTCACAGTTCCCTCCCTTTCTTACAGTTCAGCATCAGCTATTCATTTCAGCAACAGATGGGGTTATTTCCCTTACTTAATCATTAATTACAATTTACCCAAATATATTCCAGAAACTCAAAATAGCCAAAGGAATATCTGATCCAATTATAAGTCAAGCTTTAAAATACTACAGACACCTTAAGGAATAAAAGCATAGAAAACAGAAAGAAAATCAGGAAACTATCAAAACTTAATCCTGTCCTCCATGAAGAGAATGAGGAACAGGGAAACTCCTGTCTGCTAGGCCACGCTACAAGCCCCTGTAACTTACAAGAAGGAACAGGTTCACTACTGGTCTTATGAATTCTAGCTACCCCAAAAATCACTTTTTCTGTCACTCTCAAAGGGAAGGGGAAGACAAGGGGCAAAGGATGGAAGTCAAGTACCTTCCAAGTACCTAATCAACACCAGCAACACCATGAACATGCACACAGATCTGTCTTTAAAACAGACAAAAAAATATACCATGCAGCCCAGTTTCAAGCTACTTGAATGAAATCTTAGCATGGTCAGTAGGAACTGCATGGAAGAAGATGCACTGGGCTGCATGTCTATTTCTTCTCTGGTATGTATTTTCCAGGGTGTCAGAAAGACCAAGACAAGACATCTTGACATCTGGCATCAACTACAATTTATACAATAAAATTCCCCCCGCTTCTTCATTGGCTTCAGTACACACAAAGTAAACCCCTCATAAAACATGGCCAATTACTTACTAACTCAGCATCTCATCAGTTTCTCACTACACTCAGTACAGTATGTGCTACACATATAAGCACCAGACCCACTCAGTCAAATTCATAGTTCTTCAATTAGTGTGTTGAAACTTCTGTAGTGAGATGACAAAAAGAAAGCTCAAATCATACCTTCTTTGCACATGGCAAATGTTGAATACAACCAAAGAAGAGGCTATGGCACACAATGTCTGGCTTACTGCTATGAATAAAGCAGAGAAAATTATCTTCAGCTAAATCCTACTCCTTTGAATTAAAGGAAATTTTCCACTATCAGTTTCAAGATTTTTCTTCACTGACTGAGGTAGAAGTGACTCCTGATGTAAATAATGTTGACAGAAAAGCAAAATTTGTACTTGAAAGAAATGTTCCTGTTTCACTAAAGAAATGAGCTTAAGTTTGAGCACTGGAGGTGTGGCAAAAAAAAAAGAACACCTTTCACCATATGCTGTTTCTTAAAGTTTGAAAAAAGTCAGAGTTAAATAAAGTCCACTTGAACTACACTCCACTATAGAGATTTTCCTGTAATACACTCTTCCTTCACTGAAGTCCCAGCATTCCAGGGTATTCTTTGGAAGCAAAGTATCACTCTATTACTCTACTTAAGTAACAAAATGAGACATCAGCTTTCACTGAAGTTATATGAGTCTGGTGGAATTTACAGCTTGTGCCCAACTATTCAAAGAGCAAACAGAATACCCGAGTTCATCAGGTAGTAACTCCCAAACTCACAGATTTTTATTGCCTTTTACTGGTATCTTCTCATTTTCTTCCTAATAACTACACTGTCAAAGAGCAGAGATGACCACTATGTCTGTAGCTGAACCCCCAGGAGAAAAGGCTGCAGAAACTCCTTATTTTGTCTCTTCGAAGAAAAACGCAGAATAAGTGATCACCTAAGCTATACATAAGTAACTGTTGAAAAGGTCGTGAAAGGAAGAATCTACATAATGTCTGCAGATTAATCCTACCGAGCTGAATGATGAGTGCCAATAGCACTTCCAGAAATGCAAAGCAGCAGGATGTTTTTCATTTGATGCAGTTGAGTGAAATAGAAACTCCTGCTGAGCCACATAGCACACATTTTGGTTCCTTGGTGGAATGAACCTTTGTGGCCAAGACAAAACACCCACATGCATTCTTATAACCAAGAAATAACATGAAATTTTCAAAAGGACAGTAGCTAAAAGCTACTCAAAAAACCTCTATATATCAATACTAAAAATAGAACAGTATTTCAACCTCCCTGAAGCTTGTAATGCCACCAAGCCCACGGTCTCTGACTATCAACTTCTATTAACATTACCATGTTGCTTTAGGGCTCTCTTGCTTGCCCTGAATTGTCACTCTCTATACAAACGCTTCCTGCCTTCTGAAATCATGAGGCACTCTGGTGTTTCAAATGCAAAACTTTACCAAGGTTAAGCGACTATTTAGCAAGAAGATCAACTCTTGTTTGCATGAGTGTTTGAAACAGTTATGTTTAGGGGGAAAAAGAAAATAATACAGTATTTCAAGTGTCAGGGCCAAATGAAAAGTCCATCAATTTCAATGGAAATCTGACAACAACAGATTTGAGATCCAGCTCCATCATCCTTAACGTGTTTGAAAGGGATTCAATCCTGAGATAGCAGGGGTCATTGTACTTGACAGAATAGGGGAATTTTTCCACATAAAGCCTGTTCTTAGTTTTCAAAGCCTGATTTACTTATAAATATATACCTGCCATTCCAAAGTGCTTAGATAATTATTAAGAAACTTTCTCCTAGTCTTTTAATACTACAAGTTACATAGTCTATGTTTTCAAATGACAGACACTATCGGCTTTTGTACACACGGGAAATGAGAATCATTTATTGTTAAATAATGTAACTGTTTCAGAATGGTGGCAGTTGGGTTAGGGCAGTGTAGAGAAAGAGGAAAAAGACCTCCTGAAACTATTATTTCAGAATACTAAAAACCTCAGTGACCACACTGGTTAATCCAAGGATATTCTGAAACAGAACTTTATATGGAGGTTAACTCTTCAGTAGATCTTTTCAAAACACTGTCTCCAAGTCCACAAGCCCTAAATGACACTCTTTCCTAACACAAAGCTTGTTGTTGTTGAGTTGGAATTAGACTACTGAAAGGATTTCAGAAGTCCTTTATGAAAGTCCAACCATCATTTTATTCCTTGGGATTTAGCTGCCTAATTTCCAAAGTGTTATTCTATTGCCCTGTTCCTTCAAATACTTCCAGGCTACAAGTTCCCAGCATTGCAGAGCTGCCTCAATTAGTCTTGACAAGCACAGAAGAGAACTAGAGAACCACAGAATCATGCTGATTGGAAACAAACTCAGGAGGTCTCTAATCTGACCTCATGGCTCACAGCAGGATCAGCAATCAAGTCACATCAGGCCTGATGCAGACCAGAGGAATCAGACCTTGAAAATCTCCAAGGCTGAAGACAGCACAGCCTTCCCTGGGTCAGCCTCTCCCCTCTGCTTGACTGATCTCACATGGAAAAAGATTTTCCTTATTATAACCTGTCTCACCTTCTTGTTTCAGTCAAAGCCCTTCACCTCTCATCCTCCAGCCACGCACTGCTGTGAAGAGCCTGAGTCCATCTTCTCAATAACCTCCTTGTATGCACTGCAAAATGCTGCTAGGTTGCCCCAAAACTGTCCCTTCTCCAGGCTGAACAAGCTCCATTCCCTCAGCTTTTCCACCCATTCAGGGCAGCTGCTCGCACCCCTGATGTCTGGGTGTCCCTCTGCTGAACTCATACCAGTTTATCAATGTATTTTTTATGCTGTGGGTCCAAAACTGGACACAATATTCTGGCCCCTAAACACAACTTTGCTCGTGAGACTCAACTGAACAGGCAAGGTAGGTTGTACTAGATCTAAGCCTTCCCAAAATACAGGTAATGCATCTCTTCTTCCTTCCCTTAAACAGTTTGAATGCTGTAATCACTGAACAAGGGAAGTGTGGAAAAGGCGGCCTGGAATCCTTGGCTCTCCAACCTCGAGGGAAAAGCATTACCATTAGGATCCCACCTTCAGGACCTCGCTCTGAAATGGACCATCTCACAAGAATACTCATGGATTTTCACAGCCAGGAGAAAGAAAAAAAAAAGAAACAAAACAAACAAACAAAAAAAACAAACACAAAACAACCAACTACCACAATACCTGTAAACTTGCATACTCATTACTAGGGAAACAGGTATGGAGGTCTGGTCCCTGATCCAATAATGTATGCGCATTTCACTTAATATTTAACCCATTTATGTAAAGCAAGCTTCACCTTCAGCAAAAACTGATGCAGCCCCATTCAACAGCATCTGTTAGTTCAAAATCCCTTCTGGAAAAAATGAGGAAAAAAAGTCAATTTTTACTATAAGCAAGACATGTTAAGTTTTGCCAGGAGAAAAAAAAAAAAACAACCAGAAAACAAATTATGCTACTACATCATAGTATAAACCAAAATTAACAGAAGACTGGGACAGGCAAAAGACAGCTCTGTGAAACACTGTGATACATTAAAATCTTCTCTTACTCTGTGGTAAGTCTGAACACAAAGGTGAAAACTAGCTTGAGGTGGTTTTAAAGGAATATACTAGTTTACACCTTTTGTCTAATCAAGCTAATAAAAATGCAGCTGTTTAAAACATGGTTTGGAGAGAATATGCTTTAACAGCTAGTACTATTCAAGTCTTCTTTCCACTCACTAACACGGCTGCTAGATATCTTAAGTTATTTGTACCAGATACTACATCCTTGTCACATGCACTCACCTACAATAAATCAACATTGGATTAAGAATACAATGAAGTTCCACATCTCCCAACCAATCTGAAAATAAGAATGGATTTGCTTTTTATCTTTATGATAAAGGCATTGAACGGCTTAATTTTGTTATTTCTTTTTAAACAATATATTGTTCAAAAGATGATTTCAGATGCTATCTAAAGAAGACAACTAGTGGAAAAGTAACATACAAAAGTAAGAACAGAAGTCCACTGAAGATAAGTGACTTTTAGTCAACATTGTTTAAATCTAACTCCTCATAGTGTTTTTGGAGTCATTAAGCTCATCAGCATTTGGATAAAGGAAGCATTTGCCGAAGGAAAAAGTCACTTTGTTTTAATGGCAGAAGGAAGCGGATGTGAAGTGCTTCCTGGCTCAATACACGCTAAAATAATGCTGAAAAAGTAAAGAGGGTTTAAGACAGATTTTTAGAAACAATGTTTAAAAGTTGTCCCAAGACAGACCATCAACATAAACCTACAGCAGCTTTTAAGAAAACAGCACGCTAAATTGTAATAAACAGATTAGAAGAAGCAAGTAGCCTGTGATGGGGAAGTAAACAATTAGATACTTGTCTTTTATAGGTGCGAAACAGATTTAAGAAGCAGGTGAGTATACGCTCTTCTTCAAACCTGTGAAGAAAAACGAGGTAAGAAAGGACGAGATCTACTTGCTTGAAATAAAATCTGACTGATACATCAATTAGCACAGTACATTCACTGCCTACAGGTAACTCCTGAAAACAATGCTGTCCTCCTGCACTTCAGTTACGCTGCGACTTCCATCCAACAACTTCACAATAGTGAGCAAATGACAACCATGTAATAAATTACAATAGAAAGTAGTGATTAATTAAGTCCCCTAAGGGAAAAACTTAACACTTGCATACATTTAAAATATCCTCTTACTTATCAAAAAGTAATCTCCTACCTTATGAAAGAACTACCTCTAATTACATAGACTTCACTTTTTCACGATTAACTGAAAAGTGTAACCTGTTTCTAGAAAAACAGCTATGAAGTGCAGATTCCAAACACCATTAACATTTATATAAACCAATGTTTCTTAGCTGCTGATATAAATTATTAATTACTAAAGTCACCTTCAGTGTCAAGTGAAAAAATTTAAGAGAAGCTCAATCCTTCACCTTTTTTCCCAAGCAGACCATCTTGTTCTGTTATTATTAACTCCTTATCTTAAACCCCTACAGCCTTTAAATCATTGAAAAAAAAACAAAATCATTATTTATCTCTTCTTTCAACAAACAGAAGTGCAATAAAAGCAGGAAAAAAAACGCAGGCAAAGAAAGCAGGCCGAATATACAGTTCCAGCAGGATTTTGAAGCTAAAGCCCACCCAGCACAGCAATCTCACATCCTTATGCTCCTGGTTCTTGTCACCCAGGCTCAGAAGATAAAGCAGTCTACATGGATTACTCTGTTTCCCTATGTATTACTGTTAATTGACCCAAATTAGATTTCCTCTCAGGCTTCACAATGATAGATCACCTGGTAAATACAATATACAGGATTAAAAAGTGAGAGCGACTTCAAAACAGAAATTCGTTTCCTATTGCATGCTTATGTGCATCCCCTCCTTAAGTTAACAAGCCACTTTCAGAACAAAACGCATTCCCCCATCCCTAAATTAGAACCGGGATGTAATGATAAAAATCCAGGATTAATGCAATCCCTGACTTACTCTTGAAAACAATGTTTAGTTTGACTCATATGAAAAGTCTGGCTGGATCCTCACTTAAACTGAAGTTTAAATTCTTGAGCCTGACTCCAAAATGTACGTGGACATCAGCTACGTGAAATCATTAATGAACATTAAATGAGCCAAACTCAAGACAGATGGAGCTTGGGGAAAAAGGGTGCTACTTTCTCCTTCCCAATGCAAAACACACAGCTAGACTTATTCCAGGTCTTTGAGACACCTGGGACACTTTTATACTATATTGCACAAAATAGGTAACATCTATGTAATTCTTCCAACTGCAGAGATAAACACAGCTCCAGTACATTAAGCATTCTGATATAATCCCAGCACTGAAGCCTTCTTGTGCTAAAACTAAGCACTGAGAAAATTTTAGTCTATTTCTCAGATTCTATTTCACTTGGGCTTGTTTTTCTTTTTGCTGTGGCTATGCTGAATCCTTCAGAACAGAGTTTTGCTTCAGTTCTTTTGCAATCCATGAAGTAGCTTTAGGCATCTAACATGCCTAAATCAGAAAGGATCCGATTAGTATTTTTCAAAGACTTTCTAAAGGCTGTTTAAAAATATTTTTTTTCTTTGAAAGACTTGCTGAAAACATATATCCTTTTTTTTGCCCCACAGTACAGAAATGGGTGATTTTTTGAATATTTTAAATAATAATAACCCAATATCTTAAATATGTATCAAAATGTTTAACTTTCTACAAGGTAAGGCTTTCAGCAAACATTTCCAACAGATTGTTAGTGAAGACAGCACTGCAGCATTTAATGCTGACCATTCTCAATTGGGAAAGAAAATCATTTGTGGAGGAATACTGGGAATTAAAATAACAAATTGCTTCTCTTTTTCAAGAAGCTAAGAGGTTCCCAAAAGTATTTCTTATGCAGTGTTGACAACTGCAGAGATTATTGAAGCAATGATTAGTTTTTCCCAATAATAACATATTCAGAAGGCTACGAATATAAATGGTATTCCCTTAAACAATTCTTCCTCATTATCAGATGTAGTGCCTGTAACTATGATTAGCCATTTCAACACCCATGTAAAAGACCAGTTTGTCTTTTATTAGAGCAACAAAGGCAAAATCCTAAAACCATTCTCTGATAAACTGCTCCTTCCTGTGCTAAAACGTTGTTGACCAAGCCCTTGCACTAAAATCTGTATCACAGCTTATAAACCATTTCTCTCCAGCTTACTTGATGCAAGCAAGGTAAGTTTTCCTATATTTTGTAACCTCAGGGCAGAAAATAAGCCAGTCATCATACAGATTATATCCGTAAGGGTCTTTCATACTTGGACAATGTATTGTTTTATAACAATTCTTGGGTACACAGGCATTTTGCATCCTTAGTAGTTTACCATCTGCAATGCACAAGTCTCTCACATGTTACCTATATAAAGAACATTATACATACATCTGCCCGGAAAAAAAGCATGAGTGTGAAACTTGACAGCAGACCTGTGGTAGTTGAAGTCTGTTTACTGCCAGCTACAGCAGCTGGGATAAAATGGTGGCATAAGCCCATGGAATTAGGCCATGCACCTTGAGTAATGTATTGCATCCTGCAATTCAGAAATAAGAACTGCACACCCTGGGCTTGCTCACCAAGGTATTCCACACCATCTACCCTCCTTCCCCCTTCCCTCCAAGGCTCACATGCAGCTTCTCTGCCTGCGGGTTTACAAAGCCACTGAAATGGGCACCACAGTCTTCAGGCAAATTTGGATCAGCAGCTTGTTTCAAAACGCAGCAATCGGTGAGTAAAAACAAATACAAATATGTAAACATGAAGGATGGCTGTGCAGCACAGCACTGCTACTAGAACACTAAACCACTGCAGTAAACTACTGTCTCCAATTGTGGTACAAACAACAAGTAGTACAGGTGGATATTTTTGGCAGGGATAGAGGTTAAAGATCCAGATCCCTTCTGAAGAGAGAAAGGGGACTGACTAGCAGGAAACAAAACAGGACATGGCAAACACAGTCCTGTTCACTCAATGCAAGGCAGACATTGCCAGGTATTTTTACTAAGGAAAGGCTATCACCACCACCTCACATAAAACACTAACCGATCTATCTGCATCCTAAAACTTGCTTTATTTCTTTGCCCGATTAATGCAACAGCATTGTGTTTAATATTTACACTAACTGACATGCACAACCTGCAGTAAGAAATTCCCTATACTGAAGATGTAAGTAGAATAAGTTTCTTTTTGTCAGCATTGTCTTGCTGCTTTTAAGCAAAACACCCTGCCAATATATTATATATATTTAAAAAAAAAAAAAAACACTAAGCCTGTTATTTCCCTTACTGAGACATTCACTGTCTAACCCTTTCTCAGATCATCTTCATAAAGAATTTTATTCCTGCCCCTATTCATAAGCAAATACCCCAAAATACACAATAACAGGACATAGAGAATGAAGGATAAGACAAGATTTCACCATTACAAATAGAACTACAAAAATCATCCTGCTTGATCAATCCCAAGACATAACCTCTCACAACACAGGATAAAAATGAAGAGTGCTCTTGTGTCCCTGACCTGATTTACAGCAAGTCTAGACAACTTAAATTGGAAGGTTTAAAAAAAGCTTTAAAACTGGAGATTCAAATAACTGGGTCTCTCGCGTCCAGCTTTACTGTCTAGTATTAACCCTAACAGCATGTCAGCAGAGTCTGAGAGTATTTGGAAACTCTTCAGTATCAAAGAACATTCCAGAAGCAAGTCAGAGTGAAGTTTCTAATGTCTCGCTGAAGAACAGAATTAGATTTTACAGAGATATCCAAGAACATCCAGTGATTTTTATCACCAAGGCTTAATTTTAATCCCTCAGTAAGGAATGTTTATGCATTCTCACACAAGAAAGTTCTAAGTAAGGTAACACACCGCTTGATACAAGATGTTTAGTAAAGAACAGAAAGTATCCTAAATACTCAACTGGGTGTAAGATGCTACTTGCTTTTCAAACAAGCCTTTAGGGAAGAGGAAACTGCCACGTCAAGGAGCACCAGATACAACAGCAACGTACAGAAGACTCACCCCCCTCCTGAGTGGCAGCTGGAGGCCAGACAAGATACACGAGGGCATCTCAAATGCTGCTGTGTGTTCAAGTAGTGCCTCAGATGACTCACTACTATCTAAATGACAGGAAAAGCCACCCTCTGACACCTGTCTTGAGAATACATATTCTAACTGATAAGATGCAAAATTCACAAGAAAGATGTAGCATAGTGCTAGGTCAACTGTAACCTGATGTTTTGCCCATGTCTTTTGCCAGGGCTATTATATTAGACTACATTAAAAGTAATTCTCCAGTTGCTCCAGGCAGTTCTGTAAAAATATTGCTGTTACTCAGCTAACTAAGCAGCGTCAGAAAATAAAGCGACTCTTGTAAATATTGGCGCAGAGACAAAAGCCCAAATTTATTTTTAACAGAGCTGCCATCACTATGACAATGAGAGCACTACTGCTGCCTCCTACCTATGATCATAGGAGAGCAAATCCTCAATTGCTTCAGTTTGCACCAAGGCTACCTTTGCTGTATGCATCAATTTACCTCTTACTCAAGTTCCCAGTTTATCCTCCTTTTACCAATAAATATGATCCCAGTGATCATTTATGCCAAAGCCACAATTTTATTTTCTTCCACAGTACCTTCCACATTAGAGAGATTAGCTTGCAGGATTTTACTAAAAGTTCCCTTAGAAATTACAGCCATTTTAGTTGCAAAGTGTGAATTCAGAAATCACATCATACACTGTCACTAATAGTCTCACACAGCTATACAAATTCTTAAGAGATCAGAGAATCAAAAGTGAGACCAATTCACCCATTTTTGGTTAATATGGGCTGCTCCCAGTTGCTGCCTATGCAGACCTAGCAGGTCTGTGTTAATGCTGCACAATCACCAGGCAAAGTGAGGCACACATTCAGTTTCCTGAAACTGCCATTGCTAAAATGTAGGTGAAGCTAAGATGTATTAATGAATATACTATGGCAAAAGTCATGCCAGTGCTTTAGTTTTTCCCATGTCTGTCCTGAATTAAGTTCTGATAAGCATAATGCAGTGAACGTGAGAAATCTTCTGTTTTTAAAGAATTCTGACAAACACCATCTATTAGAGGAACCACTTTACCATTCACAATTTGAATTACTTTACATCACCAGCTATCAGTATTCTCCTTGGAGTCCTATCGTAAACTGTGCACACCCGGAACCCTTTGGGGTGAAAGTGTTTCACATTTCATTTTAGAAGGACCAAAATGGTAGTCGGTCCTTTCTCATAGCATCCTGTAACGTCTTACAAGGTAACAGCTACTCTGAAACTGTGGCTGTTCTTATGTTTGTACTTTTTGCCTCTACAATCTAGAGTGTTTGCAGTTTTCCCCTCACTTCTCACCTTCTACTGTGGGCTTCTGAAGGGGAAAAGAAGAGCAAGAAATACAAACACACACATACAAGCATGGAAATAAAGAATCAGTTCCAAATCAAAGACAAGTACAAAATATACTCGTCTCAGTTCACATTACCTAGTACAGATGCTTGTTTTAATGATGCAGGTGAAGCTAAATCAAGATATAAAGTGACTAAATGCTCAGAAACCCAAAGATGTTTCTAGCATCAAGTGTCTCAGGATGCAACGCTTTTTCCAGCCGGGGTATATTACAACAGTCAAATCACCTTTTTCTTAACAGAATTGGAGCTTGCACTACTGAGAGATGTTGCATTAAGGTGGATGAGAATAAGCTTTTTCAGACTACAAAATGAAAGGCAAAAGGAAAATTAAACCCGTAAAGCTATCAAGGAAAAGACTCCTCCCAGACTGGCAGGCTCAGATTTGCAGTATAAGTGTAATCACCATTCATGCTTCACAGTGTAAGCCTCAGGAATCAGAGACCCTTGGAATACTGTCAGTTTACATCTCATTTGTCTTCCTGAATTTTACTTCACACACCCCCAGCAGTGAAAGGTAACACTCATCAGTCACGTTACTTATTATGTCCTGCCAACGCTGTATTAGTTAAAGCTAATTATCTTACCAGGACCATAAAGGCTACTATCAAAGTCAGTGGGATCTATGGATCCACTTGCACTGAAGATGCGTTAGCACAGCAAAAAGAGTAGACAAAAAGTACAGTAAAACCCACAGAACAGTATACTTTAAAGTATCCAGCTACTGAATATCTGAAGGTATTTGTTGCAACCTTTTACACTCAATACTTCTAGATTTTTGTCAAGCATCTTCAGGAACTGAAGATAAATGGAAAAATACATACTTTCCCTATACTGTTCAACATGCCTGTGCCATATCTGCTGTAATTCACCTCAGGTGGAAGCTTCATACCATCCAACTTCTAGTTGATTCTGGTCAGATGTGTGGTCAAGCTGACAGACCAGGGTCTTCCTTAGGAGTGGGAAGAATCACACCTCCTATCTTTAGGGAAAGCTACTCAAAATTCAGTCCTCTCCCCTTTACGTGAAACCTCAATGCCACCAGTAACTTTCTGCTGTATTCTTTGAGGAAGGAGAACTGGAACTACAGTAGTCAGAAGGAAGGCACAGCAGTATAGCTACTAATTTATTTCATTATTTTTATTTACACATCCTTATTAGTTCTCAGGTTTAACATCTGTAGTGTCTTAAAACAGCAGGTACCTCCCCCAAAGACAGCTCATAAGAAAGTAAAACAGTTGTCCTTACTACCAGTAACCCCTGGAATTTTGTATTCATCACCTCCCACAAAGTTCCTCTTTTTCAGACAAAAATAAAGCCCATTTCTCACTGGGTTACGTATCTTTTAGGTGTGCTTTTCTCCTCCAACCTGTCAATTCCCATCCTGCACTTTAATCCATGGGATGTACTGGTATTAAATATCCATGTTCTGAAGGCAACCTTCACTGTCTCCCAACAATAGAAGCACAGGAAGCCTTGGAAACTGAAACGTAACTGTGACACTATTTCAATATGAACAGAACAGATGTTCATATCTGGAAAATATTTCAATTTGTGGTTGTACAAGATGTTGTCTGCTACTTGCTGCAAAACCACCCCTCTTATTTTTCCACTTATAATTGTGAAACACAGTTTTAAGACCAAGAAAAGATAAATACCATTTGCAGTGTTACTTCACCTTTTTTTTTTGGTCACTTTAATACTTCGGAACAAGGATGCATGAAAAAGAAAAAAATAATCCTTTCTAGGCATCAGGGAGGCTTGCCCAAAGGTCTTTCACATCAACAGGAATACAACATAATTCCCAAAATATAAGCATATCTGGAAAATACTACATCATTTCTACACAAATTCTGCATGTTGTCTCACTCCCTATTTCTCCAAGGACGCATCCTTTTTCCTCACGAAAGGCTAAGGAGGTCTGACTCGGAGCAGCCTGCTGTCAGAGGAACTGAGGCTGAATAAAGATTGAGTGATATTTCACTTGCCAGACAGATTTCATTACTGAGAGGGAAAAAAAAAAGAGAACGTACCACAAGACTACCTAATCAGCACAACACGATATATAGTTTCTCACACACATACTGCGACTTTTAACGAAAGCGGACTAGATTTAACATAACCTGAGGGAGTGGCGTAGCCACCATTTAACTCTGAGGAAAAGCAGCTGAGGGCAGGCTGAGGTTACTAAACTACACACCTGGGAACAGGACCCAGTTCTGCCATAAAGGACTACGAATGCCTGAATGCCACCAGCGAGAGCAGAGGTTTCAAGTTTTCACCGAAGCGTTTAAGCACGAAGTGCTCCGCAAGAGGGTCCTCAGCAAGCGTAGTTATCCCTCCTCCTCAGCGGAGGACCGGCCCCAGCGGCTGAGGCTGCCCGGGGCTCACCGCGGGACACCCCACACCC
This sequence comes from Ibidorhyncha struthersii, assembly GCA_013398815.1. NCBI lineage: Eukaryota > Metazoa > Chordata > Aves > Charadriiformes > Charadriidae > Ibidorhyncha > Ibidorhyncha struthersii. Next base: position 2,660,024 of record VZSZ01010267.1, read on the forward strand.
CTCGGGGTCCCTCACAGCGGGGCGGGAGGAAGGGAGCTGAGGGTCCCTCACAGGCAAGGAGGGCGGGAACCGGGGGTCCCTCACAGGCGGGGCGGGCGGGCGCCGGGGGTCC
>VZSZ01010267.1:2660898-2759455 GCA_013398815.1 Ibidorhyncha struthersii
AATCAGCGCGCAGCGCGGGCCCGCCCTGGCCCCGCCGCTGTGGAGCGGGGCGACCGTTAAACGGCTGAGGGAGCGCCCGGCGCCCCTCACGGCGCTGCCCCACCGTCCGCTTCGGATCCCGGCGGCGGCTGGCCGTCCTTCACGGCGGGTGTCTCCCCAGCGGAGGCTGGAAATGCCCAAGGGGGGAGCTGACACTGCCCAGGCAGCCTCTCGTCACGTTTGGATCAGGCGGACAGGGAAATAAAAGAGACTGTGTAGCAGGTGCGTGGCCTGCGTGAGGGGGAGACTCGAGCCACCCACAGCGGGGCACGGTACTGCTGGTCCGTGCCCGACCTGAACAAGGCAGCGGGGGATTTTATCTGCCCTTCCAGCTCCCCCTGTGCTGCCAGCGCCACTGCAGGCCCTCACGTGATGATGAGCCAAAGCTCAAACAAAACAGTAGTTTTCCAAACTTTTGGCCGTTGAGCTGACTGAGATCCCAGGAGGCTCCTGAAGATTCCTTTCCCAGGCAGACGTTCACCAGCAGTATAACCATGCTTGCCGGAGAAGGCTGGACAGAATCCCATCCCACTCAACCTAGCTGACTAGGCTACTTGGGTAAGGTGATGTAGGCTACTAAGGTGCGCTTAGCTAACAGGCTGCAAGAATAGTCAAGAAAATGCCACTGTAGTTTAAATGTGGATAATAATGGGAATTAAGGTCTTATGGAGAGGTAAAGTTGAAAATATGCATTGATTTGTCTTCCAACCTGTTTTAAATTGCCCAGTACGGCTTCTTTGCTAGCATAGGTATACACCCGTTGTACAGTATGATAATACATTTAATAGCAACAACTTGGCTTTAATCAGTCACATAAAGTTATCGAAAAGGATCCAGAGAGGGTAATAACTATGGAAAACTGTTCTGGCAACACTTCCCCCTCCCCACAGTGATAGATGTTTCATAAGGAAACAACATCACCTGGGAGAATGCTTCAAAACTAGATTTGTACAGAAAGGGTGCTCCTTGCTCTGGGTACATGTCTTTACCTGTACCAGGGAAGTATAAAACAGAATGAAAAAAAGTCTAGCAAAAGCTCTCTATTTATTTGGTATTACCTTGCTGGCTTGCAAAGGAAATTGGAGAGGGAGGAGTTCACCACCAAGTTGTTCTCAGAAAAATGAATGTTCTCAACAAGAGCAAAGATATTTTGTGTCATCTTAGAAAAAAAATGTTTGTGTTAAGTGCAAATCAATGGAGAGAAGTTCCCATGCCTGTGCTGTTAGTATGTACTCCAGTTTGCACGAGTCGGTGCTCCAAATGCTGACAATCCTCTCTTAAGATACAGCTCTATGGCAAAGAATCAAGATTCTCTTTGTTATCTCATAAAAGGACCCTGTCACCCTTCCCTGGTGCAATATGGCCCTGCATTTTCCTCTTGAGACCGATGTAATCAGGCTCCCTCTCTGACAGGATTTCTAAACCTTGTTCTGGAAGGCAAATGCTCATCAGACCGACTTAGTTCCCGACATTCAGGCAGTGCCTTTCAGCTTCTCTTAGGCCTGTCTTATTGGCTAGAAAAGCTCGCTCTTTTAGTCCTGTAATGATCCTACTGAGCTTACATGCAGACAGACTTCTTTTGGGTTCAATTTCACCAGCACCATCCCTTGGACTCCACACTAAAGACACCAGGGGTAGCCTAAAGCCACCTTCAAGTACTCTATTCATACAGCCTTTCATATAAATCTTTTCCTTTTCCCTCTTCATTCTACTCATTGTGTGGAAACCTCATTTAGAAGCTCTTCTCCTAACAAACCAAGTGCATTTTAGCAGATTTCATTCCTATTATACATAAAGACGGGCCAAACATGGAGAAGGCCAGTCTGTCATCGTGGACTGCAGTGTTGTGTTATTCGTTGCAAAATCATCCAAGTGTATCAGGAACTTAACAAACAGGAATAAGCTCTCACCTAAATACTGCAAATAATCAGGGTTTATGGTTAACATGGACATTTGTTTTGCATCTATCCTTATTTTATTACTATGATTGCTCATTACAAGTAATCAAACAGCATTAAAAATGAAAAACGTCTGACCAGTTAATCTACATAATATAAACAAATATTGAGGCTTCAGGCTATGGAAGTGTACCGTTACATCTGCTGCAGATTTAGCTGGGTTGTGTGCAAAGAAAGGCACGATGCAGGTAATTTCACAGATAACATTCGCCTTGAATATTTACTCACATGGAGAAGATAAATATAGGATTTACAGAAACTTTCATTCTCTATGAGCATTATCAATCCTCTAGGCTGAAGCAATAACAGCATGGACATCATACAAGTGATACAGCAAATCACTAGTAATCATATTACCCAGCTCCTTGACCTGAACAAAATTATATTTGGAGTAAAAAGGGTTGAGTTACAAAAGGTGACCTCACCTAAAACCTGCTGAAATTACCAAAATAACTTCTCTGCTTCCCTGGGCTGCAAATGATCGGTAGGTAGGGAAAAGTGTTGCTTACTTTTCAGGGCAGGCAACTAGTGTTCTGCCTTACCCTGCACGCTGTGGCCGCTGCCTGCTCCTGCCGCTTCCTGCAGTCCACAAAGCAAAGCAATGTAGGGCTACTCTGACTCTCCCCACTGTCATTCAGCTCTTCAGTAAAACAACCTGTCGTGTAAATGTGTTTTCTCTAGAACTGGAAAGAGAGGGCGTGCATGTGTAAGAAGGCAATCCTGCCTTGGTTCTTAACAGAAGAGGTATAAAACAGCCTTTTGAAACAAACGGGTTTCTTTTTCCTTAATTGGCTTGCTTACTTTGTAGATTTGAGCAACTTCACTGCTGCACTGCTTGCCAAAATGTCTATGTATTCTCCTGCATGACTTTTTTTCAGTTCTTAATGATGGTTTTCCATATCTTTTATCATCTACCTCCAAATCCAAATCCACTTCTCTTTCCATTGAAGTCTATAGAGTTTTGATATTTACGTCAATGGGACACAGGTCATGCCATTACATAATCTTTGTAATACTTACGTTAATATCTGTTCTAAGTTTGGGAAGCTGTAGTGTGCTGTAAAATAAAGACCATTATTAGTCTATACACACCTTTATAGATAATAATAAATTACAAGGCACTTTTCTGTTCCTCTGATTATTATTTGTGAAGCTGATGTGTTTACAAATATAAAGCAGAGTTTGAAAAAAACAAAATATTCGAACAAATAATTGATTATACAGAAACAGTGCATTTTTCAGTATTTTTAACTGAAAAAATTAAGCCTCCTACTAATTAAATGGCTGGAAATATTTTACTTCTGTATCTAGAATCCCAGTGAAACAACCTTGCAACTTGAACACAGATCAAGTCTTGGGTTTGCCAGTAATTTTACTTTGATTTTGAAGATTTTATATGTTCTTTTGTCACAAACCTACAGACTTATAAGCATGAAAAGTGGTGAAATATGAGTTGTACCAGACTGCAGTCTGTCAAAAACACTCATTTCTTCATGCTACCGTATGCTAATTTTTTTGCCTAGATGATTCATCAGTATGACACTTTCTTCTCATTCAAAAAGGACAGTGAATTTTCTGTGGACTGAAAAATACTGCCAGTCAGTTTGTGCACAGGTGGTAACCTTTTCTCTTACAAAGCTTAAAAAAGCTGTAATTGCACTGTTTCCCTTTTAATCACAAGCTATCAGATCAGTGTATGGCTGCTGTGAAAAAAAGCCAACAACAAAGAACACATACATAGTTTTGCATAAGTTTTGTAAACTAAGCGTGAAGTTTGTAAAAACTGTGAAGAGCACACATTTTGAACATTGAGAAAGCAAATACTTATTGCGTAATCCTAAACCAGAAATTTTAAAACAAGCTTTTTTTCCTTCCAAATCTCTACTCCCATTTTCTAGATCAGGCAAAAGAAATAGATGACAAAACTACTAAGAGAAAGAATCCCTTTCCTCCTCCTCTTTCATTCCCCTCGGATCCTTTCGTAGATATGTTGGGGCTGCACTCACCTCTAATCCATATTAGTACCATAGCATTTAGGATCATTGTTCAAAGGAATGGAACAGCTTACCATCATCATTAGGTAATTTTAGGTTAAGTCAAAAATAAAGTTGCTATTAAAATTGTCAAAGCAGCCTCTGAAACATAAATTTAGTTAGACTATTTGCTGTTTATTGAGAACATATGTTTGGGGAAAGCACTAAGGCTAAATCCCCATCTTTACTTTTACATGCTTGTATACATTTAGATGAACAAACCTTAAAATCTCTTAGATAAGGGAAAACTCTACAGTAACTGGACTGGAATATTAGTTGGTAACTAAGGATACAGCTCAAGGTTTGTCTTATCAGTGTATAGCTATTTCTGGCTATTGTCTCATTTTCGTTCTTTGTGCTTCACTTTCCATCACTTGTGATGACAGGCAGCTTCCATAAAACAATATTTATTAAGAAAAGCATCAATATCTAAAATAGAGTTGCACACAGTTGCAAAGTATGTTGGAGTGGTTGAGCAGAAAATAAATTACCTTAACCTAGTGTGTGGGCTAGCTCCAAAATATTTTGTCTCATATTGTATGACTCTACTGATAAACACTGCTGGCTGAAAATCTTTATTCTTGTGGAGCCTTATGTCTGCATGGTTGGGTTCATGCACACCTCTAGATTTAGTGATCCTCACTTTGTTTTATAACCCAGCCCCATGTATCAGTGATATTAATGTACAGCGTGTACACAGGTGTGTGAGCGAGACAAACCTTACAGCCTCATACAGCTTGCTAGTCACATTTGATACAATGATTAAATGAGAACTACTACATGCATGAGTCTCTTTGTTTAAGCTAGGGAAGCCCGACCGCACTAGTCTCGTCTTTGTAGAGGAACCATAGATCCACCAGTATTTGTCATAGTGGTGTACTGCACAGTCCATGTCTCCGCAATGCAGGGCGCTCAGTCAGGCAGCTGCAAGCCTGGCACAACTCCCCTCCGTACTCTGCTAAGGACTGCAGATAAACCAACAATTTGCCATGGAACCACGCAACTTTAACACCTATGCATCTTAAAGAATCAACATGAGACTAACTTTATGTCTTATGGAAAAAGTAGCAACACACCCCAATGCAGGTTCTTACTCACCCAAACCAAGACTTTGTTGCTAAGGCTGTTTTGACATTATTTGATTTGCAGTTTCTATCCTCTGCACTGCATGCCAGCCCCTCAAATTGCACAGCTGGCACAGAAGCTGGTTCATTGAGCAAGAGCCTTTTAAAATCACCTTGAAAAATTGATCCCTTCCCTCAAAAGAGCACATTTCTAATAGGTCCCAATGCATGTGATGCTTACCTCCATTTACTTCTTACCTCACTTTCTGACAGCCTTCCCTCAGGCTCCTTTCTGAGTTTTCTTCCTACCGCAAATGAAGACTTTTCTAACAAAGTCTGTGCTGGACTAGGACTTGTTCTTTTAGACAGTTTGAGTTCTCCTGACATTTGTCATCCAGAAATGTTTAGTGAGGAACTTGTGGGATCAAAAATAAGCTGCAGCAAGCAGAATGCTCAAAGGAAAGAATTTAAATGTATTTTTCTTCTACTCACCTTCCTTTCCTCCCCTATTCTCTCTCGTTATGCAAATGAAGCAAAAAAAAAGGGCAGTCAACAGCTCCACAACTTAAAAAAAATAGATATACTATTTAACTTGTTGGCATTTTTTTATTTGAAGAGTGGGTTTAATCTAAAAAGTTAAATAGTTATTATGTACCTATGTGCAAGTATCATTCATATACATGCCAAAATGCTAAGCTGTATACTGATTAGGTTTTTAAGTTCCTTCCATGTGCTTACGCTGAGAAGCAGTTCATCCATCCTCATTTCTCTCTTTTCTCTTCCCAGTGATGATTCCAATAGGTATTCTCTTTATTTCACGTACACAGAAAACCAGCTACTTTTTGCCACCAGTTATCAACTGCTACAGTTTCCCCCAGTGTGAAATTAAATTTCCTCATCTTTTGATTCAGTATCAAGTCTAAACCCAGCCCTGGTCCCTTTCATTAGAAATAGTCACAAATTCCTCAACAAACAGTTTTCACCATGGCCAGCCACAAATCTAATTCTGTTGTCCTCAGATCAGTTGTAATGAATGTCAGGAAACAATGGGGACAGCACCATGATGCAAATATCCTTGTTTCTTGGAGCCCTCATGTCCTTTTCATTTCTTTCAATGATTTCCAGATGACTTCTATTCAAAAATGAGTTCTAAACCTCATGTAAACCTCATTTACAATTACAGTGAAAGGATTCCAATAGTAAATATTTTCTTTCATCTAATTTTTTTCAGCTAGCTCTCTGGTCAGCCCCAAATATATCAGAAATCCTGAATACCTCTTGCTTGTTCTTTCACTTTAAGTCATCACTTCTGTACTATTTTTTAAGACTTTAGTTGACTGTCACACAAAGCCTTATGTAATTGTAAAAGACCTGTTACTTGTACAGCTTTTAGCTGTTAGCCCTCTATTCAGCTTGCACTGGAATGAATTCTCCATCTAAGAGCAGACAGGGTAATTTCCACACTTTCATTCAAGAAATAAAATATAAAAGTAATTTCGTTTCCTGATTCCCACTTTCTTTCTTTCTTTCTATTGATACTAGTATTCAGCCTTGTCATTTGCAAAACATTATATTAAATGTCTGCACTACAGAATCTTCTCTCTTCCTTCTCAAGCAAAGAGCCATTTATCACAAAACAACATATTCAGTCCTAGGTTGCAAGTGAAAACTGAGGGACTCTTTGGATCTAAGCTTCTCCATGGAAATGCCGAATATGGTGTTGCAGGGATTGACAAGGGAAGCTGCACCACTTTGGAAGAAAGCGCTTATATTAACTTTTTAAATTTAAGTCATGATTTGGTGTATTGAGTATTATTAAAATACTTTGATATGAGGATTATCATACTGTGATGCTCTCAATAATTTTAAATGTTTCTATTTATAACCATTAATTAGATCTTGTCAAGTAGAGATTTAAGCTGTTTGACCTAGAATGACTATCTGACAAAATTTCAGTCACTCATTTTCAAGTATCAAATACAACTCAGGGAAAGTTCTTTTAGTAAAGAATATAATGCTGCATCTGCATATGTCAAGTATTCAGTTATATAAATGACCCTATTTTTTTCTGAAAGAGAAATTTATGTTAGAAAATGTACTTTAAAAAGTGAAATGAGCTCCTTAAACTTCTGTAAGCAAGACACTAGAATCTTACCTTCTTGCCAAGTGAAAACTTACTGATTCACTAATCATCTTTTGCAAAGCTTATTGAAAACTAGGTCCATTTTCTTGTGCTTTGCCTTTATATCAGGTATCATTAGATAATTACTAAAAGCAATAAAACAAAAGGTAATAAACAGTTTGATAATAGACATAAAGGAGAAAGAGTTCATGAAAACTCTAAACCATGCCTGAAGTCAGAGTTCCAAACATAACCTCCACAGCCTCACAACGGTGCCTCACTGGTCAGGCACGTACACTAATTTTCCTTAACAGGCAGCTGCCAATATGATGCACAGAAGCTCGAGTTGCCTAAGTGCTTTGTGAAAAATTACAAGTAGCATAGGAGGCTGATGATCCACTGTCTGCCTCTGTCTTTAAGAAACAAGCTCAGTCCCAAAAGAATAAGTTCTAAAGCCCCGTTAACAGGCAAATTAGTGTGAGCTAATGACCCATTGATCATATAGGCAATTGCTATGCCGAGAAGATTCAGTGCTAATATAAGCATCAATATCAGTCATGGTATGGCAACCTTACAGGCACAGACTGTCTTAACACAGTCTTAACATCAAAGCAAACAGTCAGTTAAGTGAAGCATCAAAAAGGCTGATATTTCATAGAATCATGGAATAGTTTAGGTTGGAAGGGACTTTTAAAGGTCATCTAGTGCAACCTCCCTGCAATGAGCAGGGACATCTTCAACTAGATCAGGTTGCTCAGAGCCCCATCCAACCTGACCTTGAATGTTTCCAGGGACAGGGAATCTACCACCTCTCTGGGTGTTTCACCACCCTCACTGTAAAAAATTTCTTCCTTATAGCCTTAAAGCTACCCTCTTTTACTTTAAAACCATTACCCTTTATCCTGTCACAACAGGCCCTGCTAAAAAGTTTGTCTCCATCTTTCTTATAAGCCCCCTTCAGATACTGGAAGGCCACAATAAGGTCTCCACAGAACCTTCTCCTCCAGGCTGAACAACCCCAACTCTCTCAGCCTGTCCTCATAGAAGACGTGCTCCATCCCTCTGATCATTTTTGTGGTCCTCCTCTGGACCCACTCCAACAGGTCCCTGTCTTTCCTGTGCTGAGGGCTCCAGAGCCAGATGCAGTACTGCAGGTGGGATCTCACCAGAGCAGAGTAGAGGGACAGAATCACCTGCCTCGATCTGCTGGCCACGCTTCTTTTGATGCAGCCCAGGATGCGGCTGGCCTTCTGGGCTGCGAGTGCACACTGCCGGCTCACGTCCAGCTTTTCATGCACCAACACCCCAAGTCCTTCTCGGCAGGGGTGCTCTCAATCCCTTCATCCCCCAGACCGTATTGATACCGGGGCTTGCACTGACCCAGGTGCAGGACCCTGCACATGGCCTTGTTGAACCTCATGAGGTTCACACAGGCCCACTTCTTGAACCTGTCCAGCTCCCTCTGGATGGCGAGGGCTATGGTTAGGGTGAGGTGCTTTCTGAAAAGATACGGGAAAAAATGTTCTAACATTTTACAAGCTGTAAAGGCTGGATATTCCATACTCAAGCAACACAACTGAATGACTCTCTTTTTACCCTTGTCTTGCAAAAACACTTAAAAATCATAACTCCTGTTGGACTAAGTGCCAACAGTAACAGTTAAACAGAAGATGCCATATTCACTTCTGTTTGATGAATTTTTCTAGATAAGATTAGTATTTGCATCCCTTTAAAAATCCTTTTACAAGTTACATAGGCTTTACAAAGGAAAAAATGATCACTTCAAATGCAGACGACGTTGCTGAGAAATTACTGGGGAAAAAAGCTGATGAATGGAATAAGAAACCTTGGAAAGATAGACTGCAACAGAAATAACTAGGGGAGATCAACATAAAAGTATTGACAAAATTTGGTAGCATTGCTTGACCCCATAGTTACTTTCCACAAAAGAGCTTTCAGAGCAAATCCACACCTAGCATGAGAGGAAGCCTGCCCACCTGGAGATAAAATATATCTTATCCTTTTTGATGAAAATAGAGTAAGACTCCCAGGCTTTTTTTCATATGAGAGTCTTCCTACTGTGATTAATCTGCACTTTCTCTGAGAATCCAATTAAAAAAATCACACTTCTATGAAAGCCGTGGACTACATTTTCAAAAACCATCTGATGACTTAACAAGTACTAGTCTCAGTGAAAGCCAGTGTACACCACCACTTACAAAAATCTCAGGAAATGGCTAATCCTACCCTTTTTGATCTGGGTGTTTGCTACTTTGCCATGATTTGAATACCAGCTGGATTGGTCCCTCTAAACTCCAGACGGTTTTATTACATCAAAACATGTTCTATCCCCTAGATGTCTGGGCTTATTGGCAGCAGTTTTCTAATTTAAAGATGATCACAATATTTCAGAAAGGAGAAAAAAATCAGTTTATGAAACCCCCTGTCCACCACTCTAAACAACCCACACAGTATTCAAGTAGGGATAAATCACAAGCCCCTTAATATGGTCAGCACAGGCAATGTGGGGCTCATGCGAATGATAGTCAGGCTCTTTGCTTATAACCTGTGTAACTTTTAAGTGTTCTTTAATACTGTTGTGACTGGTGATCCTGCTAAGATGCTACTGCATCATGATTTAGTTAGGTATGATTAATTTCACACAACCCAGATTATTCTAAATTAGATCAGCTTGCTCTGAATAATTTCTTTCAATTAGAATATTAAATCATTATTATTCCACTTTAATGTTTTGCATACCTTCAGCTAGAAAGGGTAGCACAAGCAGCAAGAGGCTCATGCTGGCACACTTCTGCTGCTTTTATTCATGTTACCACCTGCTGTCCCCAAAAATAAAATTTACAGAAGGAGATATATCTGCAAAACCACAGATTTCAAAGTATATATTCCAGGGTATAATCCTTATGAATAACTGTTTTAGGGCATTTAACTGAATGCATATTGAAAATGCCAGGATCAACAGTATACGGAAGCAATTGAATTTTGTGCCTTTAAGGGTTTGGGAGCTGGTTTTGGTCTGGCTAAAGCTGATGATGATCACTTTTGTGACAGGTTGGCTAATTTCCTTTTAGTTAATGCATCTCCATGAATCAAGTGGCACAGCACATAACATCAGCAAATGCATGTCATTGCTAGACAATGAAATAGGAACCAAAATTTCTCTGAACGCATTCTTCAAGCCTACACAATGATCTGTAGAATACAGGTTTATCTCCAAACAAGGTTTTTTTAACATTCTAAGGGTTATGAATCAAGGGGGAAGAAAAAGAAACACTGTCCAGACATGAAAAAGAGCGGGCTATCAGTTACTGCCTCCTTTAGGCAGCAGGTATGGCAGAGGAATAGGTACAATTTGTCACAGAGTCACATCAGACTAATGAGGTGGTCAGTGAGTTGGCAAAAGCAGTGGCAAGAATGAGACTGAGGGCAAAGAACAGGAGTGGGAAGAGATGGAGTCTCACTCTCATGCTCCATGTGGGAAAAAATGAGTTTATTTCCCCCACCTCAGCACTAGGTTCTACCTGACTTTTGAGTAATAGGCTAAAAATGGATCCTGTTCAAAAAGAATTTTTAAAAAATATTAAATTATTAAATAACCAAATGCCATAACTAACTAGAAAAAGATATGTAGGATTTTCACTGTCAGTTACAGAATTTCAGCATAAGGCTGAAACAACAAAAAGCTATCATAGGTAGATGCAATCACCAAAGACCAGATTCTTGGACTATTTTATGCACTCGAGTGGTGTTATGCTACAGGAAGCTTTTATAGGTACCTAAACTGTCCATACGAGAAGCAAGATTTGCAGAGGTTAGGTGTTCAGTTGCCACGTCTTTTGAGAGGCTGAAGAGGCCTCAATCTTTGTATGCTGGTACAACATATACTTTTACAACACCCAAGAGCCTTGACACACAAAAGCAACTTCCTCAGTATAATCCAAGGATAAAGACGGCTAAGAAAGTGGGGAAAAGCAAGTTCATAAAAAAATAATCAGGACTTTTCTGGAACAAATCTGGGCATTAAAGATTGTGTAAGAAATCCTTGGAATCTTAAATTAATTGAAGTGCCATGGAACAATCTTTTAAATGGCGTCCATTTTAACCGAGATAAATACACTGGACCATAGGTGGGGAACCACATCCTTTCTTGTGGCTGAAAAGAAATTCTAATTATCTTTTGGGGGCTTCTTAAGGTCCATGTACACAAATACAGCTTTATGACTTTCAGATCAGACTCGTTTACCCAGCAATGGCTTGGAGTATGGACAGAAGGCATACAGAGCACTCTGACTCGCATTACCCCAACATATATCTTAGTCCCACTGCGAGATTTCAGACACTCTCCTCAACTTCAGAAGAGGGCGGATGGGAAAAAGGACACTGGCAACACTGTTTTAATCTTTGACACACCATCTCCATACAGGGGTAAGAGCTGATCCACCCCATATTTCTCTTCTCAGTCTGGAGAAGAGAAGGCTCTGAGGACCTTACAGTGGCCTTGTGGTACCTAAAGGGGGCCTACACCCAAGCTGGGGAAGGACTTTTTACAAGGGCATGTAGTGATAGGACAAGGGGGAATGGCTTTAAACTGGAAGAAGGGAGATTTAGATTAGATATTAGGAAGAAATGGTGGTAAGGCACTGGAACAGGTTGCCCAGAGAAGTTGTGGATGCCCCATCCCTGGAGATGTTTAAGGCCAGGCTGGAGGGGCTTTGAGCAACCTGGTCTTGTGGGAGGTGTCCCTGCCTATGGCAGAGGAGTTGGAACTAGATGATCTTCAAAGTCCCTTCCAACTTAAACCATTCTATGATTCTATGATATTTCACAGTGCCAGTGGCAGTTCTATCCACCACCATCAGCTAGAGGTTGGCAAGAACCTCAGAGTGGGCTTGCCCCACAGTGGTGCCGCAAGATCAAGGCACCACAAGAGCTGTGACCACAAGGATGCAGCCAAGCGTGCCACTGAGCAGAGGTGCAGTCAGGCACCATAGGCAAGGTCAGGGGAGAGCAGCACTGGGGTTTCGGGGTACCGCACATAAGGTCTCCAGCTGAGGGATGGCAAATTCAGATTCCAAGTCACATCCAGCTCTGAGGAAGCCTAATATTTTGTTATCAAGCCTGAAGATCATCATCCTTCTAAAACTGGATTTGAACAGTTTGGTCAAACTGTCTGCCCATTACAGGGAGCTGCAAGCAAGCTCTGTGCATCCTGGGAGGCAGCCACAAGCAAGCCAGCTACCACTCAAAAGACATGTAGTCATGTTAATGTAGCAACAAGTCTAAGCTAATATGACCTCTTGCTATTTAGCTCAAACGCAGCCCCACTACATCTGTGGCAGAGCTGGTTTTCACCCTGGGTTTGCTCAAAGCTGCCTAAGAGGATCCTGTAGGATGATGCCAGGAGTTAAGTTTTGCTGAGCTCCTTTGAAATCTTCTCCCCTAGTTCTGAAGGTATTGGGGCCACAAATGAGACAAGTCTATAACTTCTCCTCAGTAAATCCCTAGAAAAAATTTCCTAAGGTTTGAGGTTTCCCATTTCTCCCATACCAAGAACAAACTACTGGCTGCAGTCACAGATGTGACATCAGTGAACAAAGATTGGGTTTCATAAGGAATTCTTCTTTATGCTAGTAAGGACAGAATAACAACTGTAGCTAATAGCAGGCACATCCCCCGTGCAAGTGCTTCTGGAATGCAATATGGCATGGCCCACAGACTCTGTCATCAGTTGACATTCAAATGCTTGACAACGGAGAGCAGTAAAATGTTATTGAGGGGGAAGCTGAGGTACAAAGAGATATAATTTGCTAAAGGTTATTCTGTAAACAAAACCAGGCATGGGACTCGGGCATTAGGCCAGCGTTTTTTCTGCTAGACTGCAATTCCCCTCTGCCATGGGGAGGGCATTGCGTAGGTTTTCTTTTCTTCCCATCAGCTCTTGCCTAAAATAAAATGTGTGCCACTAGATGACACGTGCACCCTGACGTGGGGCCATGGGGGAAGAGAGTTCGCATCTAAACAGCTCCTCGTTCTCCCAACACCACACAGTGAAGCGTCTTGCCCCGTATAGCTGTGCTGAGAATACCAGGCCAGGCTGAAACATGCAGGGGAAAAGGTCTGGACAAGGTGGAGAGAAGGGGAGGAAAGAGACAGGGAAAGAGGGCTGTATGCCACCTCCTGGATGGGGAGATGTACTACTCTGTATCTGCAGATGCCTTAGGGAAAACTGCTAGTCCCACACCCAAATATCTCATTCCCTCGGATAGGAGGCAAGCCCACACATTCCTTTTATCAGCCTGTGCAGTGCAGTGACAGGTCTATGTGCCTCTAACAAGCTGATAGCAAAGAAAGCACTAGAAGAGCATTTCCAAAGGAGTCTTGTGCAGGCAACTTTGGTGTCTCCAAGCAACAATGCTGTGCAGGTGCACTGGACAGCCCTCCAGCCCCACTGTTCAGAAACGAGTGGATGTTTTGCATAGGACAACTCATGGGAACAGTCTTCTGTAGGCCAGCAGCAGCTAAGTGTAACCTTGTTCCAGAAAGGGCTTGAAATAACTGCAGAGGGAGAAAATGGTTGCTCTTTTCAAACACCTAAACAACATAAACAGTGGAGAACAAGATAAGCTATTTAAGCTGGAAAACTCAGCTAGACCAAAACCACGTCAGGAGTAATTTTAGTTTAAGAATCAGAAAAAGTCAACATTTTTATGAAATCTTGTCACTGCATGAGCCTATGCTATGCCAATATGTTGAACACAGGATGCAGTTCTGATTCCTCTCAGTTTAAAAACAATCCAGCCAAACTGGAAAAGGCATGGAGAAGGATGACTAATGGTACCAAGTTTTCTCATGTCCAAAACTTCTCAGCTTGGAAAGGCATGATTAAAGGGGAGAGAGAATAGGAGTCTAAAAGAGGAATGCTGAGTGACAGAAGCTGGTGAAGTGAGCACGGTTCTTTCTTAAAAAACAAAAAAACAAAAAAACAAAAAAAAACCAAAACCAACAAATGAAGCAAACACTAAACAAAATGAAAAATAGGGCACAAAATGAAACTAGCAGTTACCAGGTTCAAAAAAAGCAGAGATCTTCCTGCACATAACATAGTTATGTGGGTTCCAAAAGAGCAATAATGACAGAAAAAAATCACAATGCATAAATTTACTACCTGATATATTTATTGCTGCAGTAGAAAACTCAACTGAGGAAGTACCAGTGTATACTTGCCCCACGTTAATATGTTTGCCTAAGCCACTCTCAAATACACCTAATAAACTGGATGGATTTTCAATCTCATGCACTATGGCCATCCTCTACTTCTTATACAACTTCTCAGAGTGAGTTTCCTGAACAACTTCCCAACAAGAGCAGTGGATGCAAAGCCTTCAAAAGTAGATACAGATTAGTTGCTGTAAGGGATTGCATGATGTAGCAGATACAATATCACAGACACACTGCAATATCAAGATCATTAATCCTATTTGCTTCCAGTCCTCTGCTCCTATACCTTCAGATTTACTCTGTCATCTGAGTCAACAGGTTTGTTGCTCATTTGCCTGTATTTGTGAGTACTGCAACACCTGACCGCACTGACATTATTTATATAGCTTGCCCTTTTGCTGAAGAATTTACCTGGTTATATTTTCTATTTTCAAGATGACAATAGCATAAAATATTAAAACCACAATTCTGAGAAGACAAACAGTGTTATTTTTCTAGGTTATCATTAATTCCGTTGTGTTAAAATATTAAATGCCTCAACCAAAAAAATTAATAGCTTGACCCACATCAGAAAATAGAGATGGTCATTAGTAAACATCATGCCTTGTCATTCACAGCTCCGGCAACCTGCCAAATCCTGCTCGTTCAGGTTTTCATTCATTGCTAACTCCAGGTACCAAGCTGACAAGACTTGACAAGCTTTGGAAATTGCTCTCCCATGGCTTTTATTCACAAAAACAACCCAATAAAGCCAAACCAGGAATTCTAAAAAGTTTTCCACTTCCTATAGGAGTCACTAAAAGCAAAAAGAAAGTCACAGCTGCCTTCAGCTGGGAGGTGTCCCTTGCTGTGTCACCTCCGCTTCAGTCTGAGACCCTGGCACACCAAATGGTGAAACAGCTGTATGATGGATGACATCTGTGGTGATGCCATTGCTGTGAAAATGGCTTCTGATCTGCTAGTGAAAACCAGACCAGTTAGATATGTTAACCAGACAAACTGAGGCCTGAGGAAGACCAAAGGAAAAGCAGGGTGCCTGCAGTATTCTTTTCTCTAGTGAAGGCTCCAGCTGAGTTGCTATCTGGTGCACAGTCCAAGGCCCGGGCAGAGTGCAAGTCCTCTGCCAGAGGACACATTTATGAGTTACATTCACAGATGGCAGAAACCTGCCTCACCTTGTGCTGGTGGGAGAGGGAGGAATATAGAGGAGAGAGAGAGCAGGAAGTGGACATGGAAGTACCATTTTCAATTATCACTGATTTTACATGATACAGCTGAACTTTGCCTGTGTTCAGGATGAAAATGTCATTTTCTAATTACTCTGTCTTTGATATCCTTGAGTTAATAACAGCCAAGCTATTTCAGTGCACAACTGAAAAAGAAAAGGATTTTTTAACCTGTATTGGTGTCTGCTTATCAGGAAGAATGTAAGTTGCTGCTTTTGAAAAAAAAATAATCTGCAACTTAAATAGTTTTCCCTTAATACATTTTCTACCTAAAATTACATTTGAAATAATTACATTTTTTAAACATAACTTAGAATTTTTAGAATTGCATATTTAGCACCAACATTGTAAAGAAGGAAAACCACTGAATGAGGAAAGTCACTTACTGAGGAATTGGTAATGGAGTTTCTTGATAGCTGTCAAAATGAACCATATTGAATTGATCCTAAGACTTCATTGCAAATCAGCTTACCATAATAGTTATCATTCAGTGCAGGTCAGCCTTTCTTTGCAAAACAATTAAGTATGAATGCAAAAGGAAAGTAAATTCAGTTAATAAAACATGATTGCTTGCCTGTTGCTTTAAATCACACTGGTTTGTATCAGTTGTCACTATTTATTCTTATATTTTTGCCTTTGGCAAAGTATCATTGAGCATCTTTTCTTATCATTTCCATACAAAAACAAAAAAAAAATATTTTCCAGAAAACTTCATTATGTTTTTTTTAGTTCAGAGGCAAAATATGTACTATGACAATCAGAGACTCAGCATATATTTGGTAACATTAGATACCTTCAGAGAACAAACTGTCAGATTTTGAGATTTCATTTGAGAAGAGCATCTCCATCTTTTCTTAGCTTTACAAAACTCTGCCAACTCCAGAGATTACCCTTACTTATCAGGTGTACTGCTACAGAGGAGCTCTGCAGAAAAGTTTTAACTAACATATTTTTTTCTTGCCCTCTCTCAAGACCTCACAGAGCCCTCGACTGGACCTCTTTTACATTTTAATATGGTTCATTGTAAACATTGTTATAGACACTAGCTGAAAGCCTGAAACACCCAGGGCAACCAGATACCTAAGAAATGTTCCAGGAGAAAGTGGTTCCTGTTTTACCTGCTCCTAGTCCACATTAGTTTCCCAGCTTAAACTAGCCGCTTGCCTTTTCAAGCGTTCTTAGGGTGCTTGGAAAGAGCTGTCAGCTTCTCTCTTGGCCGTTGTTTTGTTGGCTACTTGCAGGAAAGATGACACTAGAGAGAACCTCACATCCATCATTTGTCAGTTCTGTTCTGTTCTTATTCAAAGCCATGACTCATTTAGATGAGGTATAAAACATAAATAAATAGCATGTCAGACAGCAAGTGGTAGGTTGGCTGGGTATCCCTTTTTGTCTTTTTCTTCCTGTCACTTAAATCACAGAAGTTTTACTTTCATCTGACCACAACAGAACTTTCAATCCCCTGGGAATGAGAAAGCCCTAAACATTTTCCAGAAGAACTGCAGTCCTTTGGGAATCTGGCATACATGGTAGCTGAAGAGCAATTATTTTTCCATTGCTCTTTTCCAGACCTCTCACAGGTAGTCCACAGAGTGCAAGCTGAGCCTTCCTTGTCGCATGGGCTACATGTGTCAGTGCTGGTGTATTGTGTGGGCAGTTAGTACTGGCAGTGCCACCAGAGGAGAGGATACCTGAAACTTGAATGAGTTCCTAAGAAACACTACGAGGTATTTAAAACTGTAATATTGTGACAACAGACAAGGCAAATACCTTTGGAAAAACAGACTCCTTGATGTTGTCACAGGCTAAGCACACTAGTATCAAAAACTTGCTCTAGTTATCTGGCATGTGGGAATTACTTTACACCACATACCTTAAGATTTTTTTTTTTTTTAAGGGATCCATTCCATACGTGCCTTTTCTATGTGTTGAATTTACTATATGCTTCAAAAAAAATGTAACACTTTATGTTTAAAACATTTTCAATGAATGCTTCTTTTGGATGAGCCTGAATTCAAAGTTGCAACAAAAGCCATTGGGTCCTTCTCTCTGTTATGAAACAAGATAATTCACCTTTGAAAACGGGTCCATGTTGTACAGCTAGGTAAAGGCAATTCCCTGCCACCATTCACCTGTTAGCCCTTATTAAACTACTTACATTGGGACTACAGTAAATATCTTCAAACTTTAAAGCCTAACATAAAATGATGTGGTAAACACAAAGGCCATCATTTACTGGTGAAACTGAGTTTTGTGGCAATCGTCTTTCATTATACTGAATAAACACAGACTTAGTAACTTTGACTCAAATGACTGACATGTGACCGTTGTTAAAAAAAAAAAACTTGAAAAGTAATAGTAAGAGGATCAAATCAGCTTTATTTTCTCTCATATTAGCCTTGTATACCAGGCCTGCCCTTGGCAAATAATTCTGTAGTTTGCTTTTAGCAAACCCATATATATAACTATGTGCCAAACTTTGATTTTATTTGGTCAACCTAGCTTATGTAACTGGAACTTTTCACTGATTTCTATGTGCCAAAAATTGCAGCTCGAAGAATACGGTTTGATTCAAGTAGCTGTGGTAGCACCTTTTCCCTAAATTAGTAAAGTTATTTCAGTAATCTTGTTTCTTATGCCAGAAATAATGATTATGATCTTCTATAATTGCCCACAGTACACAATCTGTACTTACGACTAGTATATTTTCAGTACGTAGATAGCTGTGGTTGCTCAAACTAACAGTAAATATACTTCCCAAGACTGAGATTTAGAAAATTTCAGTATATGCTACTTTTTTAGTACAGTTCATTACTCATTTTTAATACCAGACTGATTTTTACATAGGGCTGTAGGTAACACATAATTATAGGACTGATCAATTTTAACACTTTTTTCCAACCAGCCTTGGAAACGTCATCCAATGTGGTTCATAGGTTCATGGTGAATTTGTTAAATGAAAAAAAAAAACCAAACCACCACTTAGAAAGAACATCCAGTTTTGAATGGAATTCACAGTGAAACTGTAAGATATAACCCATGTGGGTATGCTCAAGGTACACACCATACTGTCAATTGCCATTTAACCACTGCAACATTGGCTTATCTTCCAAGCCAACCAAAGAATATTCAGACACCTTTTTGGGTAAAAACAACAGCAGTAGCAAATTTATGCACGTTTCCACTGCTTCTCAAATCTCTGCCTAAGTTACCATCCTGTATTTGGGGGTTTTGGAGAGACTTGGCAGGCACTCAAGCTTAAAAACAATCCCACAGCATTTCCATTTTGTGTGTCAAAAAGATTTGGCAACATTTGTTGACAGGCACATCAAGGCAACTTTGTTTTCAGCTTTCAGGATGTAATTCAGGAAGCAATTGCTTTGGTGGCAAATTTGGCATAAGAAGTTCTTGATTTTAGCTCCCCTGCCCTACTTGCACAGTTTACTATCCTCCCATTTGAACCAGTGCAATGGCTTGTGGATTCACAGTATAAACCCTACCGCTGAAATTATGTGCTTCAGAAATAACCCATCACCTGCTAGATGGTGAGCCAAAGCACAGAGATTTTAATTACTAGATGGAAATCTGTCTTCTTGGCTGATGCCATTAACTTGTGAAATTATACCCTCGCATCCCTCACTTACAGGGTTTGTAGCCTGCACCTTTCAAGGCACACAGACATTGAGCCGCTTCCTAGCTTAAATTTGTTTTTATTCGAGTTAGCTTGGCCTCAAGCTAATAATTTTGTTAAAGGTTAGAACCAAGACCTTAAACTGACATTGGAAGCTGGCCAGGATATAATGCAGGACTGTAAATATAGCAGCTATATATTTTTGGAAGACTGAGTGTTGAAAGAGTCAGGCATTTTTGTTTGGTATCAGCGGACAACAGACACCATTTTCCTATAGAGATCCAGTAATGCAACTGGAGGTGACAAATGCACGGATGATCACTGCCAGGTTCAAACACCGAGGATTCTTACAGAGCAGAATGTATGGGAAGGATCAGGCTATTTGATCACCTGTGGCTAGCAATGAATTCAACAGGAATTTAAGGAGTCTTGCAATTCCAATCAGCAATGTTTCAGTCAGCACTGGGAGATGCGAAAAAAGGGCAAAAGTTTCTGTGCATTTGTCAATAGATGCACTGCAAACTCGTTAAGCTTCTAACCTCAAAATTTGTATGTGTACAGATGCCATTTCTGCCAGGAAACTGGGAAGACTTGGGTGTGAAGTCTTTTTATTCCCATAATAACTTTCCTTCCAAACTTCAAATTATTATTTTTACTAAGAAAAGGCAGCTCAGAATAAAGTAGAGACCAGAAATCTACGTAACATTTGTCTCAAGAAATCATCATTCCCGCTTTACCACCAGCAGCAACTTAATGAAAACAGCAAGTGTTTGGCATGGCGTCACATAGGCTGAGGGGACTTCACTGATCCTGAAAGTCCCAGTAGTAGTCAAATCCTTGAGGTACTATCCCTTCCTTCTCTAACTTTTCAAACCTTTGAAAACAACTAACAAAAATAAATCAATAACAGTGATTTTTGCAGGCATTCCTGGGTTTGCTTTTAGTTGAAATTATTTCCCCAGAAAATAGGTTTCTTGTTCTGTTTAACAGATGTACAGCACTTGCTTGTATGATCCAAATAGCAACTGGCTGCTAGAACTGCTTATTATTGTTTATTATTCTGTCCTTTACTGGAAGATTTCTTTTCCACAGTGCCCTCACATTTTTTCAAGTATATATTATCTAAATTTGTTCTCCTTAAAACTGGTTATAGGTATACATATATAAATTTTAAGGACATCATGCCTTCAGAGCATATTTGAACTTGTTTAACTTGGAAAAAATTAGCAATCAACAATATTTCTTTGTGCTTCATACTCGCATTGAATTCAAAAGAGATAAATCTGACTAGAGCCACAAAGAATATCAGCCTTTAATTTCAGCACCTCTATCCTGCTTTGACACATGTTTTTACAAAGAGGTAATTTAAAGGATACCCCTGAAAACATCTTGCCCCCAGTTGCATTTTCATTCATCCTTTCAAGTAAGAATGAAAATATCCATGTTGCTTTGAACAAACTTATTAGACATCAAAAGAAATAACATAAAAATAAAAAATTTTGACCATAGTACAATGATCAGACAGTCAAAATATAACAGATTCTTGAAAACAGAAGTTAAGTCTGTGTGCAGTAATTCAGTAATAGTAACAGGCATATTAAATGTTGTTGTCGCTACTGAGACTGTTAATTAGTTTAATAAAGTTTTAGTCTTTGCTCATTAGAATTGTTCACAGCCCAATACACTGTTTCAGTAGATCTGTGGCTACTGGAATATTGTGTTAGGAAAAATGTCTAATTTTTTTTATTACATTTAAGCAATTGTATACTTCTCAAAGTAAATACAAATCTCTGAAAACAATGTACAGTTTCTGAGTAACAGATTAAAAAACCCAACAAATAGTTAAAATTATCAACTAAATACCTAGTATTAGTTACCACCTTACTTAGGTCACCTGGATATTTACAACTCTAAAAATACAAGAATTGGATCAGTGCATAGATTCCGTTTACATAGGTATGACACGTTCACTTAGTTCAGGGTGATAAGCAGGGAATCTACAGCTTCCAGATAAATCCCCAGCATACTGACAGCATGTATGCAGCATTTCATATCCAGAAAACATGCATGAATTTCTAAAAATAATCGCAAGACTAAATATGACAGCACTTTACATTGCCAGAGATTCTCTTCAGAAATGGGTCACCTTGAACACATCTTGCCAGAACGGGCTGGCTGTCCAAGACCAATGGCCAAAGCAGCCAGAGTTGTGCAAATTTACAAAAGCTGAAATTCAGCTTTTCCTGTGACAGAATCCCTTCCCAGCTTCCCCAGGAGCTTGGGAGGCCACATGTTCTTCACCACACAGACCACCAGCTTGCAAGTCTCATGGGGATGATCAGTGCTAAACCTGCTGGTGTATGTTGCGGGATTGACATGCTAATTTCTCTGAAATGTTTCTCATGACAATTTGGCATGGAGGCAGTATGTGAGCCTGCTCAGGGTTTGGAAACAGAAAAGGTACAAGAGGAAATGGCTGGCAACGTTTAAATCATTAACCTCACAGCCCAGCGAGGTGCAGTCCCTGCTTCTGGGCTGCTTAATAACTCTGCTGCGTCCACCTCCAAGAGCAGTGTCCTCCCCTACTGGAACCTGACTGTAGCAAACCTCTGCTGCAAAAGTCCACATACAATAATTAATATAAACATACTTTGCCAGACAGAGATAGAAAAATATGGGAGATAAGGTATCTTCAATGCTTTTGAGAAAGTGAGAAGAATTACTAGCACTAGGAGAGATGAAGCCTGAGAACAGAGAAGGGGAAAAGGACAGTACCATGAATTACCATTATCGTGGATTCTGGAAGCATTAACTCCTCACATTTTCATTTGTCAGCAGATCCACAGGAACAGGAATAACCCTTACAGCATTATGTTTGCATAATTGTAGTCAAAGTTTCCAATTTTCTCCTAGTTTACTGAATCAAGTAAGTTTTGAACTATTAGGCAAAAATAGTTATATCTATTAAAAGAGCAAATGCAGTTTAGGAAGGCTACCTTTTTATAAAGAGGTATTTTTTCATGGCTCTAACAGCTAAAACAATAGGAGGAAGAAAGCTGAAGAGTAATGTGAAAACACCTTTTACAGAAGAAGGTCATTAAAAGCAGGTCTCAGGTCATCACTTGGCAATACTTTAAAAAAATCCAGAATACATTTAAAATAGGATTTGCTACTTTTAGGAAGTACGTGTCAGGGAAATCACACTCTAAGAAACAGTTTTTCTCAGGGGGAAAGTCTAGTGAAGCTTAAAAAAGGGGAAGGCCCACAGAACCAGTTTAAATGATGGAGGGGAGCGAGGCCCTGGGACTGAAACTTTGTACCACTGGTCTGTGCTGCTCTGTACTGCTAGTCAAAGGCAAAACATTTGTTCTAAAAAAACAGCTCCTGAAATAAAGCACGGAAGTTTCTCAGAGCAGGCTGCTCCAGAAAGAGCTTTGAGACCCTTGAAACAAACTGTTAATTTTTTGTTCTCTTTTCACCAAAGAGGAAATAAAAATTGCAATTATACTCTCAAAAGAAAACAAAGGTAACGTGAAGACTTTGAAGTAGCGTTCCCTGACTTTTGAGGATTTAACAACACTTAATAATTTTTAATTTTCTCCCACAGTATGAATAATCTATTTGAATCTGACATACCACATATTTTATTTCTTCATGTAAAATTAGCCTATCTGTTCTACACCAAATTGCCTCCTTTTTGCAGGCTGCATCTTTGCTTATTTTTCAACAAGACGATCTTTTATCCATAACTGACTTAAGGATACAGTAATCACATAAGTTATCTACACCTCATCTAACATGAAAATTCGCTCTGTGCCTCACAATTTAATCTGATATCCACAATAACTTCATAATCTATTTTCCCCAAATGAAGTGTTTATACCAAAATAGGTAAATTTATGACATACGAGAAAGTAGTAGCTGTCAAGGTAGTTTAATGCTTTCACAATGAATCTATTGAAATGTGAGTTACAAGAAAAGTTTGAAAGATTTCATCTTGGTAAATTGTTGGCTCTACCTAATATATTAGCACTATAGGGTTCCTTAGTGTTCTGGCAATATTGCATTTTTCAGAAATTATGAGTATGTGCTAGGTGGAAGGGTTGCATCATCGTCCTTTGCTTTGACACAAAATACTTTGGGCTGTTTCTCCTCCTGACTTTTGAGCAGACTAAAAGCACTTAGAAGCACAGAGGTGGGTTGCTCTGGGAAATGCCTGTGACCAGAAGTGGGAAGAGAAAGTCTCAAACAGAGATATATCTTAATTCACCCTGGTTTATATTCTTCAGTTCTGGAAACAGAGGAGTTTTGCCGAGAATTTCCGTCCGATGGTTGAATCCATCACTAGCTAGAGCCCAACAGGCAGACCCATACACAGAGAGCATCACAGATGACACAGCAATCAGTCAGAAATACATGTCTCACGTTTTGAGAAGTCTTCAAACTATCAGATCAATTTATTGGAAAGGACTGCTGGATCCCAACACCAAGTTGGAGAGGAACAGACAAGGTCCCCATCTCCCCAGAGAGTCACACCTCAGCCACAGCCTACATAGGTAGTTTCAGTGCAGCCCCACAAATATTAGTCATGGAAAGAATATGCAGACTTGAAATATCTGGAAAGACAGACCCCAAAGATTCAGAAAGCTTTCATCCTTATAAAATTAATAAACAAATAACAGCCTTTCCTGCATCTCAAAAAAAATTAATTTACATAAACAGGGGAAAAAAAACCAACACAGATGAAAACAAACCAGTAAAAACACATACCAAAAAAATGGTAGAAAATTATACCAGTGTCTCCATTAAGCTGCACTGTACTATCTACTTATCTATAACCAAACAAATAGCTATCAAGAATTTTAAAACTTAATACATTGCCAAAAAAATCCCCAACTACAAACTATATGGTTTCTTGCGAGGACCTCCAGTTTCCTTTTCCTAGAATTTATTTCAAGAGCAGTTTGTATACTTTACTCCAGCAGCAGTATGTGACAGAAAAAGGCATCTCTGAGTATATCTGCATCTCATCAGGCCTATCTAGCTGGACTTAAGTCATTTATCTTTCATATTTATCCCTCAGAGAAACACCAGCCCTCTCTAACAATGCACTAATACTTGCATGGGCGAGCAGAGTTTTTCCTAGACCTGAAATGTCACTGGGCTTTTTATAAAGTCAGGTTCACTTTTCAGATGAAGTGTTGCTTTAGAATGGCTAGAAGTAGTTCTCTTTCTGATTAATTTCCTTCTTTAATTCTGCACAGTGATAAGTTATAAAGCCATCTTAAAAGCTGTTGGTGAGATCACGGTGATCTAACTCACCCAGTGGCTGCAATGTTACAGAAAGGTTGCTGAGCTCAGATGCCTGCTCTCTGGTGCACCTGTTAGTGAGAAATGTTCCCAGTCAGAAATGTGAGCATCCACGCCTTTGACAGCATTTATTTTCAATCCTGTACATGAAGAGGGCACTGCTCGTATTTTAATATTCTAAGTCAGTGAACATGGGGTAAAGGACAGCAGGGTAAATACTGTCTGCTGTCACAGAATTGCAACAAAAAGGCTAACTACTGACTCCTGCAGTGATGCTCACCTACTTCAGTGAGCTCACCACTTTCAGGAAAGATTCCTTTTCCCTGAAAAATGCTTTCATTTTAACACTGAGGTCCCATTCATTTTGACCTAGATGCTGTCCTCACTACTGCTGAGTTGAGGGACTACTGCTTTTATTTCTGTCTGAGATTTATAGCTGCTGATAGACTCTTTTAAGGGTAGTCTTCATCAGATATTTCTCAAAATTTCAGTCACAGGAAGACACAATCATTTCTGATCTGTTACCAGAATATCTTCCAATGACAATCTAGCATCTCTTTTTCTTAAAATAAAAGAGAAGTTAATAAGGGTACCCTGCTTTAAATTTACAACCACCTCTCCATATTTGAAGTTGCCATCAATAGTGTGTTAGGAAATATTTCAAATTGCTAGCAATACTCCAATTTTTTTTTCAAAATGTCTCATTTCTGAGCATTACTACAGAAGTCTGTCTCAAAACAACCCTCTGGTAGCAACAGCTTTGATGATAACTTCATGCTATCACCCAGAACTGAAACCAGCCTATAAAAAGTGATCCCTCTCTGATCAGCACACTAGGAGATTACAGTGGCATTCAACAGCCACTCAGTCTGAAAGGGCAGGTGTTATTTTCTTCCAGGAAGAACTGAAAAAAGTTGAACCACAATAAGCTGTGAAAACATTCTACCCTTTCAGTTCTCAGACAGAAATGCAGCAATACTTTTGCTTTGCCCTGTTTGGTGCCCCTTGGCTTAGAGACCACGGCAGTACAAGGGTCCAGGCAGTAATCCTACCTGGAGAGGACTCCTTTTCCAGCTCAAAGAGCCTTCCATACCCAGACCTCACCTTCTCTTTGACATTTTTATTAAGCACCGTATTGGCTTTTATGGATGCTACTTAGAGACACCCAACTTTCCCCAGGTATTGCAAATAAATTGGTGTGTTAAATTCAGGCTGTGAATTCCACAGCATTTTGGGGCACCTAAGAGTTAGGAGCTGGCTGAGCTGAGGTCCAATGTTGAAGACATCATCCTACATCCTACTGAGAGTAGCAGATGAGTTATCCGTTATCTGATGAGTTCAGAATGAATAGGATAGCCACGTGGCCTCCCTTGAGAATAAATCTGTTCTGAATTAGGGAGATAATGTTGCCTACAGAAACACATCAAGAGAAACACTTCTCAACAGGCCTGCAGATCCTCAAATGCTTGATATTCCAGCTGCATTGTTAGGAACTGAAGCTTTAAGCACCTACTGGGAGTGACTGTGATTGAACAAGGTGTTTATAAGCATTAGCCATATGGAAGGTTTTGGCAATGTTTTATACTGGCAGCTAAAGCCTCCACAGAAATATTTGGCACAACTGTCCCACTTTGGAGCCTAAACCAATGGAAATTAACTGCACAGTAAAAGCTAACTTCTGACCTCTCAAAGCCCAGCCTTGAGCACAAGGACATCTAACTTCCACCGTTTAACAAACTCAGAGGCAACCATAGATTTTCTTCTTCACTTGTTTAAAGAACTTTCAGCAAAACTCCTATGTGGGGCCTCTTTCACCTGGAGGGGTGATGCTGACCATTCACTTCAATGCCTTTCTGCTGCTCCAACTTCTCCTGAGTCACTTCCTGCCATTTTCCTTTGTGCTATTGGGACCACAAATCCTTGTCCCGTGGCATGAGAAAGAGGGAAGACTTGTTCTGTTGATACGCACTTTTCATACAAAAGTCAAAGAAAATTACTGTTAAGTAAAAGCACTGTATTCAGTCAATTCCGATTTACTCATGACACTAGTGGACACTTACCTCTACCAAGCAGAGGGTCATTCCACCTTCACTCCAGTTGATTGGGGTAAGGCACTTCTCGGGATAAGTATGAGAAGAAAATCTGTCTCTTGCTTTAATTACATTCTGATGAAGTTTTACTGTACCGT
Organism: Ibidorhyncha struthersii; assembly: GCA_013398815.1. NCBI lineage: Eukaryota > Metazoa > Chordata > Aves > Charadriiformes > Charadriidae > Ibidorhyncha > Ibidorhyncha struthersii. The sequence continues at coordinate 2,687,709 of VZSZ01010267.1, forward strand.
GTCTTTATATGGAAAGCTCTATCCCAAACACTTTGTTTTAATATTTGACACAGTCAGCAGAAGCTGAATGGGAAACAATCATCATATGCAATTTCATCAGAATATAGCAAGTGTAATAGTTCTACTAAGCTCAAATAAAGGTAAAAATCAAGATTTCTTCTGTTTATCCAGTGTGATTATGAATACATCCTTACAAACCATCAGAAATACAAAATTGCTTTGGCCTCGGATGGCTGCAGTCAAAATTCCATCTGTATTTAAGAACATACACATTAATAAAACTAGGGCCAAGAAATGTTTTAGCTTGTCAGGCTTGGACTAGATGCAACACTTGGCAGATTGTGTATCAAATCGGTTCTAACTGCTCCACTGCTGTTACCTACAAAGGCAATATAAAAACTGTCTGAAGTTACACAAACACCTGATATACAATTCTCACCAAAGGAAACACATAGCAGTGACCCATTTCATTTGCGTACTGTCTGTTGGCTTCAGCTTCCAGGGACATCACAAACAACATAAAAAGTTCATATAAAGTTCAGTCATGAGCATTATTTAATGCTGTGAGTTCAATATAATGCTTAGTTTTGTTTGGATTTGGTTGGTTGTTTTTTCCAGAGAAGTAAAAAGAAGCATGTTAACACTTTAGGCCCCATTGGATCTCAGCCTACTTTATTTATACGCATGTTAAATTTTTATTATCTCAGGTTAACATGAATGGAAAAAAAAAGTCATCTGGATCTGAACATTTCTAAAACATTAAAATCCTGGGATTCATCCCTTCCCTACTAATCACTTCAGTCCTGTGCATGTATTTCTTCTTTCCACTTTTGTCCATTTTGTCTAATTAGTAAGGCAGGGACTCACCCTTACTCTTACTCCCAACTAAAAGTTTCCAGAAACCACAGTTGACACTGCTCCCACACATGCCACAGGCTATAAAAACATCCCTGCTTTGTCTCTTGACAGCGATTATGGAAAAAGAAATACTGGAGAAAGTCCAAGATTCCCTCAAAGACAGGTTCCTATCTGGTCAAGTATTGCTTTGCAATTAGTTTCCAAGTCTTGAATGTTTTAGTTTTGAATGGCATTTTCATCCTCAGAATTTCTGGGAACTTTAACAGCTCTGAATACGCTTCAGCTACAGCAATGCTGCATTACACCCAGCCTCTGAAAGAGAATAGCTGCTTTGAGCTGTCCAGAGTGTACCCAATAGGTGAAAGCAATATAAATTTGAAATAGGTATAAAATTTGCAATCTCTTTAAGTAGGGTGGGAGCTTAGTAAAGCTTTTAAACAAATATGAAGTTTAGTTATTGATATAGTTGGCCTTTTGCTACATGATGTTTCATGAAAGTAAAATGAAGAGATTAAATACCAATCATATATAAAAGTACCCTTACAGGTTATGAACATGGCGTGTAGCATTAAGTAGCAAAGATACTCTGTTCACAGTATCAGTGTAGAAACTGTGCTGCATATCAACAGACAGTGATCTAATATGTTTTGGAGCAAGGGATTTAGTATAAACTGTAGTATTGAATTTGCTGGTTTGCCCAGATTCCTGGGTGAAGAAAAAAAGACATAATCTCTTTTAAAAAGTTTTACCTTTCTCAGTCGATATACAACTTCAGATTTATAACTTAACCAAATGCTATCCATTGCAATATCCCCTGATCTCCACCTCGGTGACATCCCTATAGGGGAAACACCCTTTATCTAGGCGAGCATGCCGACCTGTCCTCTAGAATATCAAAAGCACTAGACAGATCTTGTCACAGGGTTGGTACCTGCAGTATCCTTATAGAGCAAATAACAGAAACACGCAAATAGAAGTAGGTGAAAAATAAGAGTAACAAACAGTGCACATTTTCACAAGTGCAAAAGTACACTGTGTCCAGCTTGAACTGGCTTCAAGAAACAATCTCTGGTAGAGGTGTAGGAGGGCCACAGTTGTCCAGCCCTATTTCACCCTGCAGAGCACCGCATTGTCCAAGCCTGTTAACCCACTGATTGTGTACCAGCATTGGTACCAACAACATTAATGGCTTCTCCTAACCCCTAATCCCCTCCTCCCAGTCTCTCTGGTACCTTACAGATCTCTTCTGGGTTTATTGTACAGATTCTCATGGGTCTTTTTTGTTAACATTACTGTAAACACCCCAAGGCACATTTGAAAGGCCTTAATCAGACACAGACTTAATGATAATGAATGCTTTTCCACCATTATTATAACTCAAATACATACGTATTTTTCCAGCAACCTTTTCAATGCTTAAAAGTCTTTAGGAAAAAAACCCAAAGAATACAGCAGCTAGAATAGGAAACCACTGTGGAGATCATGAAAGGAGAGTGAGAACAATAAGATGAAAGAAAAGTGAAAGAGTTAAGAGCCACAGAGAAAAGGAAATCATAGAATCATTTAGGTTGGAAAAGACCCTTAAGATCATCAAGTCCAACCATTAACCTAACACTGCCAAGCTGGCCACTAAAACATCCCTAAGTGCCGCGTGTTTTAAATACCTCCAAGGATGGTGACTCAACTACTTCCCTGGGCAACCTGTTCCAATGTTTAACAACCCTTTCGGTGAAGAAATTTTTCCTAATATCCAATCTAAACCTCCCCTGGCGACTACTTGAAGCCATTTCTTCTCATCCTATCATTTGTTACTTGGGAAAAGAGACAACCCCCACCTCGCTACAACCTCCTTTCAGGTAGTTGTAGAGAGCCATAAGGTCTCCCCTCAGCTTCCTTTTCTCCAAACTAAACAACCCCAGTTCCTTCAGCCGCTCCTCATAAGGCTTGTGCTCCAGACCCTTCATCAACTTCATTGCCCTTCTTTAGATGTGGAGCAAAGGACCAAAAGAAAAGGAAATAGGAACAAATAGTTACTCTCAGTCATTCATCTCTGTTGCGCAAAAATAAAAAAAAAAAACTTTCCATCAAATTAAAAAGTTGGGGTGGGAATCACTTGTTCCTTAAATCAAAAGATTAATTAAGAATTTAATTTCATTAAAAAGCTTTTAAAAAGGAATGCTAGGTCTACTCTTAGAGGCCACTAGTCTTAAAGCTTAGAATTACATCTTATTTATGGGTGTTCACTACAGCTAACATGCTATTTCAAGCTCTTCGTTCTTTTAAAAATTCAACTACAGTTATTTATCATACCATAAAGGAGATGTACAGAATTATCAAGGTGTGGAAAAGAAATAACAGCTGCTAAAAATAATTAGTTCCAGTATCAAATGCAATTTCAGAAAAACTCACGGGAACATTAATTTCTAATTGCTTTCCTTTGCTAATCACCACCTGCATTGTACAACTTGCACTCATTAGTAAGCCGCACTTCTACTACATCAGGGGGTGCCATTGTACAAGCAACACAACACAACACTGACTCCCAAAAGTTGTCAGCGGGTCTATATGAGGTGTGGGCTGCTCCTTTCACAGGAATTACCAAAGTCAAGTGGCTCATAGTGCTCAGCCACCACATCAGGGCAGGGGACAGCCCCTACACAGCATGGCACTACCACCACCCTCCACAGAGATCACAGCGGGTTGGAGACTGCATGGATGGGAAGTGTCCCTGGGGAAAGATGAAGGTTCAACATAAGTGCACTCGCTGCCTTTGGAAAAAAAGGTTTTTTTCATCTTTTCTGCTCCATTTTTCTATTCTAGTCATATTCTCTCACAAAGTCAAAGGGAAAAAATTCACCTCTGCTTTACTTTCCCTCTGAATCCCCTGTATGAAGCCCAGAGAATTTAGTTGGTCTAACATGCTGCAGTTATCAGGAAGCATCTGTTTCACAGACAGAGAACAAGATAATTATTCCCGAGATGGCAGTAGTAGCGGGGACGTGATTGAGTGACATAAGCCCTGACAGCCCCAGCAGAAGAGCTGCTCCCCAGGCTTCAGAGAAAGGTAGAAACACGTGAGATCCCTGCAGGACAAATTAATTTCCATCTCCAACTCAAAAATGCTCAAAGATGAGCACATACGTGGAAGCAAAAACGTCAGACAAAGACCAGAAAAAGGATCCTTTTTGCCACCTCAAAGGACTGGCCCCCAGGAGTCTTGTGCCCCATTTCCGGCTAAGATCCGTCTCAATGTGCCAGAGGAAGGCAGTAAAATAGGTCTTGTACCACTCACGGCCAAGGAATGAAGCGTTCCTAGCCATGACAGGAGAGCCATCGCAATAATTCATTTTAATACAGAACCACAGTGACTAAAGTGAAGAGCAGGCAGGCAGTGGAAGCAACTCCAATTACCAGATGTAATCACAATTTTAAATTGCTGATTGTAAGACCTTGATTCAAATAATGAATTCCAGCCTTAGTTTGCACCTGTACTTTTTAGCAATTTTCTCTTTACAATTTTCTCAGAAACAGTTGGGATTTGCAAGTAAAACACACACGTAGCCACTGTATTGGAAGCAGTGCTACTGTTCCCCAAAACAAGAGGGCAGTTTTAAATACATGCATGTTAAAATAGCAGTCATGAAACTCAATACTTATTTACTGCATGATCAGGTGATATTTTGTTTGTTTTAAAAAGTGCAGGTTATGTGCCAACTCCAGTTGAAATCATACTAACATAGAGTATTTAGCCAACGCTGCTTTATGACTGTCCTGCAGGTAGTTTCTCATGGACATCACAAACATGCAGTAGTCTCTAAACATATCATTTTCTACTTTCCCAAACTAGGTTGGAAACACTCTACTAATGGCCTTAGCCCAGCATAAGGCAGGATTTGTCTCAATCCCTGACTGATCCATAGCACAACATACAAATGCGATTGCTAATGTTTTCTCTCTGCAAACCACAGTTTCCTGGTTTAAGAAACTGTTATTCTGCACACCAGCTTGCATATTTCAGCCCTTGTCACAATCAGAGCTTCTCCCTTTACCTGTGCCGGCGTGCCCTATACAGGAGATTGCTTACATGAGTTCCTGGCAACCTGCTCTTTACATTTCCTTCCTTGCTATTGTTTCTAAATGAGCACAAGGGTTGTGCATACTCACACCCAGCCTTCAGCAGCTACAAGGTCACCCAGATCACCTTCATTTCCTTTATTGGGGGCTGAAGTAATTCAGTTACCTCATATTTGCCTTCAGTGACTAGCACATGCAGACAGTTACTCCACACCCTCTGCTCCCTCATTTACTTCCAGAGTACAAGATTTTTACCTTAAAAAAAAAAATCTGAGATGTCTTACACTGTAAAAAAATGGATTATATATTTTTAAGCTTTCCATACTTTAAAAACATCCACCCATCCATACTCCAGTTCATGTAAACAACCCATGTATAACTTATATAGCCCACTTGCATATAAACTAGGGATTCCATTGAACTCTCAAGGAAACTAACAGAAAAATAACTGTCGGATTATAATTATATTTACATTATATTTAACGTGAAAGTACTTATTTCTCCTTTTGCTAGAATGAATTTCTTCATATCATTATTTTTAAGAATGCCAATGATGGGGTTTTTCCTGCTGATGATCTTTATAGCAAGAAAATTTTAAATATTCACACTTCTATGATTTCAGAAACTTCTCTGTCTTTGGAGTCTATGTAAAGAAACTCACCCCCTACTCTTTTTAAAAGAACGTGCTGTTTGTAAAACATAATTAGCTCACAGGCCTAGAAAGCAGTATCCCTTTTCATATATTGATAGATGGTGACAATAAGAACATGTGATGCTGATTAATTGCTTGGCTTCAGCAAAGACAACAACTACACATATCACAAAGCAGGGAAACTCACCAGGAGCACGCAACATAGTAGAAAATACAAGACCCTTATTGCATCTGTGTGGCACTCGGAGTGCTTTCAGGGCATATACATCCCACCAGGCCATTTCTCTCCCAACTTCCTACTGCCTCAGCTGCAATGACACTCAGGACAGATCTTGAGAGAGAAGACCAAGGCTCACCTGCAGGATGCTGTCCAGGAGAGCCCCTGAAACGTGGGGCACACTCCCCTCACCTGAAATAATCCAGTGCATGTTACTTTCCAGAAACAACACCAGCCTCTGGCCAGGGTTCTCGGATAAAGCTGAGTGCCTGTTCCTGGGTAGCTTTGGAAATGAAAGGCTTCGGTGGCATTCTTCTATTTTCATCTGCTGGACTAAATCAGTGTTTTCACTGGCGCTGGCTGGCAGAGTTTATTTATTGGTACATTTGTCTTCACACTGCTAGGCAGCAATTGCAAATCTAATCACTGCCAAAGTGGCTCTCGGGGCTTGTGCACAGGTGTTTTGCTTAATATTAAATCTAAATAAAAAACACACTAGCAGGGACCAGTTAATAACAATTTGTGACATGAATGCTCTCAAGGAGAAAAGCCACAGCTTTGAACCACCTCTCCCCCCCAACCCTTTGCTATTTAATTCTTCAGGCAGTACCACTGTGCAAATCAGCAATTATCATCACACCATTTATAGGTAACAGTTTTCATAGTTGCCAAGCAAGCGTGCTCAAGTGGGGCTTTCCCTCTCTATCACTGCTGGCAACAAAGACCTAATTGATTTGTGAAGCTTTATCTCAACAGCACAGGTTTGTTCATTTTCTTCAACTCATGTTCTCAGTGACACCTATATAGTCCCACAAGTGCAACTGTCAGAGATTAATAAATAATTCCATTGGAAAAGTGCAAGAAGGAATTGAAAGTAAGCCAAAATCCTTCAAAAAGCAATTTAAAATATATTTGCTACTCTTCAAGGCACACTTTTTTTGTAAATACACAAAGGTACACATTGACTAAGAAGTTGCCTTTTAAGCATATTATAGTGTTTCACAGTAACACCATCAGCATAAAAGCCTTGTAGTCTTGCAACAAACAACAAAAAAGTTGACCCCAAAATTGTGAAGACAGCTGTGACCAATACAAAGAAAAATATTGTAGGTGGTGTTGCAACTCACTGTTCTTCACTCTTTCTGTATATATTTTCACCCATGCTTCAAGATTTGATATTAAATCTCTGTGTAGTTTAGGGGAGTCTTAAATGAATCATTAGCTCATTTATTGTCAGCTGTGCTTCTCTAGCTCTCACAGCAATTTATATTACCTGAACAGAAAGTTATGCTGAGAGAGTTATTTAATTAGTTTTCCAAGCTTTTTCCATTTCTGGGGAATATAATGAGCATAGAAGACAGCAGAAGAATAAAAACATACAACAGTTTCTTTTGCTGACTTTGAAGAGTTTTTTTGCTTAAATTTTAGCTTCTTCGGAGTCTTGGATGTCATTTACATATTTTAAATCAGCAAGTGATACTCCCCTTCTAGCTCTATCATTGACTGCTTTGCACTGCTCATGCTGTTCAGAGGAACTGGAATAACCCTGCAAACAGCCTACTGTCATTGCTGCCTTCTACAAGCCAGATAATATTTTTATTCCTGACCCTGTCAAAAGAAAAACCTAGAAGACCAACCTGTAAAATACCTTCTCCAGCCATTCTTCAGCAGTACCTATTACACTATGACAGTGTGATGCTAGCAATTGTGGAGCCTGATGAACTAGAACACAGGAAACCCACCCACAAACTCTTATAAAATCCAGGTGTTGGGGTGGGAGAAGGAGGGGAAGTCATGTCATTCACAAGTCCTGCAGCACATACAGCTCAACTACACACGCAGGAATATTATACTTTGGTGTGTCATATGAACCAGATGTGGGGTTGTTGTTTTCAAGCAATCATTTAATTTCTCTTTTGAAAAATATATTTGATAGTTTTGCCAAAGCTTGTTTTGCCAAAATGAAAATCTTTTCATTTGACCTGAGGCAAAAGCCCTGAAAATAAATGACAATAACAGGTTTTGCCACTTTTTCACTCTATAATGGAAGAAAGGCAGATTTCAAAATATTTGGCCAATGATCACCCATCTTCCACAGGTTTCTATCTGAGGAATTTAATCAGATTAATTTAATCAAGCATTTTTGTTTCATGAAACAGGTCTTTAATCTTTCCTTTAAATAAAACCAAACTTTCCTTTAAATAAAACCAAACTTTCCTTTAAATAAAACCAAACTTAAACAATTATTAGTAAAAATGGCAATTTCATTTTCAACCAGGGCATAGGCAGGGTAGTGATATACTTCAGTCTGTATATGAATTTATTGTCAAGAAAAGAAGGTGCCCGTTCCTTCTTTCAGGGGAAATAGGTACCAAGCCCAATCCTTTAGATACTTTTGTCCTAGAACAATATTTAAAATCAGCAATCAGGCAGGGGGGAAAAGACCAACGATCACTTTAACCCTGTCATGACTTACTTGTGACTCCCAATACCCTCAGAAGATTAAAAAAAAATATTATTCCTTTCAAAAAGAGAAAAATAGGGAAAGAAGATACTGAGAACATCCTCTATAAAAAACACTAGTGCTTAAGCAATCTTTTTTAGAGATAGGCTACAGTTGTTTTAGTTGCTTCTCTCTTTTTTTTTATTAAATCAACAAAACAATGAGTAAGGAACGAGAATACAGATTGGAATAGCAATTAGAACAGTAAGCATGTCTTCCACGACTAATAAAAGCTATAGAAATGCCTTACTTTAGCTGTTGCTGATTAATTATCAAATAGTTAAATCTAATGCAATTAGTAAATTGCTACATTTATTCTAATTCAGTGGTATCAGTCACATTGGAATTGTTATTGCACCACAGGTATTTGTATTTCATCACTGCAGCTAGAAAAATATTTGTGGGTTAAAACTGTAGCCCTGCTAGAAAGAAAGCTGTGTTTCAGCATAGAAAGGCATCTTATTCATTATAATACTTTCTTCCTCAGGAAGGAGGAGATTGTGACTTTTCCAAACTAGTCTGTCACCATCATAGGTTACCAAGAACCTGTTGTTACCTAGCCCAAAAGGAGAGCTTAGGTATCTGCACCAGGGTGTGCAGAGCTTGCACCTGATGAGAAGGGATGAAGGACCAGGGACTCAAAGAAAGGGCATTTCAGTGTGATCAGAAAGAAGGAGAGACCGTCCATCATCAGCTTCTGCACAGAAGCATGTGGGAGGCCTGACCCTGTCTGAATGACAGCAGCTACCAGGAGCTGTCAGTGGCAGATCAGCCCCAGGAATGTGCATTCATTTGTTTCTCTTTGAAACATCTGCAGCCAAGTCAGGCTTGCTAGTGATTCAGTGCCGTACGCGGGAGCTGACTTCAGAGATACCGTGTCCCACCTGAGGAAGTACGAGGCTGATGAGGCCTTGGCAGCATTCTTTCCATAAAAGGAGACATGTACTGCACATAGCAGTTAACTGCCCCCACCTAACCAGGTGGTCCTGGGTATAGTTGAGGCAAGCAACAAAGGAAGAAAGGTGTGGGGGACTTGGGAAAATACGACTCATGGGTATCCAAGTGAGGCGCTTCTCAGAGAAAGGCGATAGGAGACCTGCTCTTCTACTGTTAGCTGAATGCTACTGAAGTTAGTGAAATGCAACAGCAAGAGAGAAGAATCAGGTCCAAGACTCAAAAGTGATAAATAGTAATGATGATGCTCAGCCTGTCAATGAGGAAAAAGTGGACTCTCTTCAGCATGTTTATGTCTGAAGGACTATAATTTCTTCTTTTCATCTCTTTCAGACCTTTCCACCTGAATGAGAAGTTGGAATGCTGTATGGAATTTGAAGACAACAAGAAACTTTCAGAAGTGGGAAAGTGAAAACTGCACAACTGGCAATGAGATTTGTTTGCATACTTCATTCCAATATCAAATGGAAAATATTTGAAGAAGATACAGTCATCAGTCTGAAAAGGTAAGAACCGGCAGTACAAACCCATTTAGACGATCAAGATGTTTTCCAGGAAAACATGAAAAGCCAACAAATTTCCAATTCCAACCAAGGCAGGAGGTAATGCTTATTCAGCTTTTTAATGTTTAAAATCGCAGCATTTTTAAAAAGTTATAATCAGACTTTTTCCAAAACCTCTTCTAAAGGAAATTAGTTGAGTGTCCCATCCAAAAAAAAAGGTATCCAGGAGAATGAATGCTGACCAGCATAGATGCTTATTTGAAATTACTTAATTGCTTCTGTTTGTAATATTTGACTAAAAGCTTCTTGACAGAAGCTTCTTCACATTCTGACCTAGACTTCTGATCTAAGAACATCCTGAAAAACAGTCTTTCACGATACTACCCTAAATTTACTTTGTTCAGCATTAATAACACAAGATTTGTAGACAGAGGAGGTGGTTTTCTGCACATTTTAGAACTTCAGAAGAAGTTTCAATTAAATTTCATTCTAAAAATGAGTCAAAATAAAAGTTGTGGCTGGAGTGAGAGACTTGTATTTAAAATCAGCTAGCTTGATTCTCAGCTGCGTCTGAAAACATTTTGCCTTTGTGAAAGCGTCACCTTTCACGAAGAAACAGATTTTAAATTAGATTCTATGAGTACAAAAAAGGGGATGTTAGTCATTCTCTGTGAGGAATCATGAAAGGAGACCTGAAGGCATTCTACAGAGCACTGGGGGAGAAGGAAGCTCAAGACTTGTGAAGTCCTGTGTGCTGCTTAGAGCAATGGCATTACCAGAAAAAGAATGAGTGAACTTTATGCAAGTCTAATGAAACAGGACTAGACAGGGTAACTCAAAAGCATGGCGCTGGAGATGGAAGGTGTCCTTACGTATAGAGATTCAGCTCACCTTCTGACACGTGATTTCATCAGGTGTTTAAAGATGAAGGTTTTACTTTAGGGCAATTGAGGCTGGTTTTGGAGAGTCAAAAAATTGTAGCAATTTTACCATTGACTTGCAGAACAAAGCCAAAGTGAATCCTTTCATCTTCAGCTTATTGCAATCCCTGGGTAGCTGACCTCCTGACCTACTCCAAGCCACTTATTTTTAACTTTCTTTTCAAGCTTCACAACAGAATGGAAGGCTTTGAAAGTGCCTTCCTTTCCTTTCTGTGTTTAGAGAACTCCTCATCCAAACAAATTTAGGATCAAGAAACAAATTAATTTGATATAGTCTGCTTGACATCAGTAATTACATAATTACTCCTTACCTGATTTCCTTGTCTTTGAAGAAGTCATGGCTAAATGAGCAGATGCTTGTCAGAAATGTTTATTGGCAAAGATTTTTTTCACACATGAGACAAACTGTTCTGAAGTTCAACGTGCTTTGAGATAAGCGGGTTTGGTTCTTGCCATTTCTTCCTTGGCTTTATTTATCTCAACTCCGCATTTCTCCCAACAACAGCAATGGATGCTTTTCAGTTCACTCCTTGTTTCCCTCAACCTAGTGGATTCCAGTTAGGAAACAGACTTCCACGCACGGTCTTTCACCTTCTAGGGCACAATTTGGAGGGTTTGGGCCAACTTTAGAGTGAAAAAGCAGCCTGAATTTCACATATTCCTCCCAGGGAACTACAAAGCCCATGCTGTTATGGTTCTGCTTTTAAAATCCTCTGCTGTACCTTTATGAATTTATGAGGCAGGTAACTAGGAAAATAGGAAAGCTATTGTCTCTTCTTTATCACATAACCATATACATCAAAATAGTGAAACATTAGCAGTTCATTCAAGTATTTCAGTGAACAGCCTGTCAATTATTTTTATGCATTTTATAGCGATTTACCTATTTCATAATAAATTTTAAATATAGAAACCGATTAAGAGTTCTTACACAGACCTGGCGGAGGTAAGAGTCTTCACTGAAAAATTAGAAATACTGTTCAGCTTATATAAAAAGGTAGCAAAAGAAAATCTCTAATACCAAAAGCCTGAAGAACTAGACGCTTCATCCATTAAATGGAAAGCACAGCCCAAGAGATTTGTTTATTCCAGCAAATATTCATGCTGAATTCATCTTGCCACCAGAAGGTACCTTTCAAAAGGTACTCACCTAATAAAACAGTAAATCCAGCTTACCTAATAGGTAGGTATAGAGGAAATAACCAACACTTTTGGAAGGCATAAAAATTCAAAAACAGATTAAGCCATTACCCTTGATTAAAGGAAGCTTCGGATATTTAGGAGCATTCGTGCAACAGCCTTGCAAGCACGCACCAGCACAGCGCAGGCAGAATGCAAACCACCACAGTCTGTCTGTTTGGTTTTTTACTTCTCAAATAAGCAGCTCAGAAACCTGTTTTTTCTCCATTTTATTTTGTTTTATGAGACAAATGAGAAAAGCCATTTGAGATGTGTGGTTGCAGACACTGCAAGCAAGTAAGCAATTCTAGAGTCTTCATTTGTAAGTAGATAAAACTGCCAAATGCAAGGAGGTGGAGAAAACAGCAGATCTGGGGGAGAAGACAAGGGATGTGTAGATGTGACTCTGGAAAGATTATTCTATGCAAGAGACCATAAATTCTGCTACCTACACCCGGTGTTGTCCAGCCTCCTCGTTCTCCTCTTCACCACCCTGTGTGGTTAACATGTTATATGAGAAAGTCTGTCGATCAAAACAAATCACTAAGCAGCTATGGGCAAACAGAGCTTATGTTCAACAGCTACTTGCCTTGCTCTGCCTTTGCCGTAACGTTCTTGTAAACACCATTGATTTTATTCTTCCCTATAATGTAATCTGGAACAGAATGGCACAGGTTATCATTTACACTATTGCCTAATACACATGAAAGTTGCACAGGCAGTAAGAAAAATCACCAGACTACAGGGCCAAATGGTGAGCTTGGAAAGGATTACTTTTCTGTGCCCTGTGGCAAGATCAGCTGTACATATGTTATTCTTGACATGTATTTCTGCAGCCTGTTCTTAAAGACTTCAGAGTCTGACAGATTTCAGTCTTTCCCATCTGTGCTAGCATTTCAGTATCCTTACCTTTAAAAAGTCCTAGTGAGCGCCTCTGAATTTTCTTCAGTTTAAGCCTGTTCATTCTTGCTTTACCAAGAGCAGTCAGGCAGAACAAGCCATTCCCTTCCACCCTGCAACAGTCTGTAAATATGCGCAAAGGATGGATCCTCCCAATCCTCTCTTCTTCAAGCTAAAGAACATTGATTTGCTTCATCTTTCCTCACAGGTCGTGTTTCCATACTTCCAGAAATTCTCTTTTCCTCTCTCTACGTAATCCTCAATCGCTACACAGCTTTCTTGGATTTTGGTACCCAAATGCTCTAGGATTTGGTACCTGATAATCTAGGAGAAGCCTTAATAATGCAAGAGAACTCATTCATCTCCCTCCCAGGCTATATACTCATTTATACCCCGCGATAAGATTTTTCTTTTTACAGTCTTCCTCTGAAGCCGTCATCCTTTTCTGTACAAATGCTATGCAGCCAGCTGTCCCCATGCCATTGTTACTGCTAAGCACAGTGCTTTACATTTATGCCTGTTGATGTTTTATTCTTTTCAGACTACACCTCCAGTTTGTCAGGATCATTTCAAATCCTGACCTTTCTATTCTCACGCATATTTGTGCCACCCTCTCCACTTAGTGTCCTCTGAGGATTTTAAAAGGGCATTTTCCAGTTCTTTGTCCAAGTCACTAACAAAAAGACTGAGGAGTTTTCGTCCCTGTCCTGTCCCCATCTATGCTATGTGCTTTTAGACAGAAACAGCAACAGCTGTCTGCAGAATTCCAGGAGAAGATGTCAGTGTTATACCTATACATAAATAAAAGACAAATGAATATTGACAGCTATCATCATGTATTATATTTTATTCCTAGAAAAATCAGACATTTCTGATACCAAGGAACACATGCATTCGCATCCACCCTCCTATGCATGATCAGATTGAGAATTTGGAATTTAAGTTTTTAAGGCTTTTGTTTGGATGTTATTACTCAACAGCAGTGAGATTTTAGCTTCTCCAGAACTAAACCAACATTGTATTATGAGCATTTCTCTCTCTAATGTTTTAACATTTCAACTTTTATGCTTATTCTTTCTTATTCCATCTACTGAACAGCTGCCTTATTCTGTAACTCCCTACCTTGACAAATGCTTCACTGGTACAATGCCGTTACAGTAACTGTTGAAAGAAAAACATACGTTTATTTTGAGAAACTAGCTTCTCACCGACAATGAAGCCCATTGTTTAAGAATAAGAAAAGCATCTCCTGAAAATGCTTCTCATCTCAGAGAAACCTTACTTTTTTATTTCGCCTAAAAGCAGTTTGTCAAGAATCTTTATATTCCTGTAAACCCCTCTCAAGGTTATCTCACAGATGTTCAGAAATTAACTGAACATAGCAGTGACAAAACAGAGAAAGCTTTGCCTCCCCAAAGTGGTTTTTAAGTTGCAGCCAACTCCTATGATCTCTGTGCACAGCCAGAAACACACAGAGGCACGGCCCAGAACAATTTAAGCATTTACAGTACTCCCAGAGACTGGGCTGTACTCAGCCGTGCAAATCCTGTAAAATAAACGAAAGATTAGCAGACTTAGCTCAGCAGGTCGAGATAGAAGAGAGCATTTCTAGGATGTTACAGCCTGGCTGCTCTCCTGACAGTGGCCTCAGGGCAGAGGGCTGACACGGCTGTGTGCCAAGTCCCACACTACCTGGGAAGTCCACCCACAAAAGGTGACGTCTCAGAGCACCACTTTCAACATTTTAGGGCATTGGTAAAGGACCTTCACAAAATTCAAAACCAGGTCAAACACATCCACAGTTTTCTCTATCACCCTCTGCTTCTAAGGTGAGGGGTGGCAGATGTCTAACAGCATCATTTGGCAACACTGGCCAGCCGTGGACAGGCAACACAAGTATCCCATCTGTCTGGGGACCAAAAAAAAAGTCTATAACAAACGGATCAATCAACCAGACTGAAACTTGTTGCCAGCACTTTGTGGCTAAATGGGGAATCACAAATCAGACCAAGGAGCTGCTGCTGGAGAGACACTACAGCCAAGCGAGGTACAGGCCCAGCTGTGTGTAAGACGGGAGCCAGCTCTACGAGCTTCTCAGGAGCAAAGTCTTCCAAAGCAAGACTGTATGGTAACACTACTTTATTGGTAGGGGAGAAGGCGGGGAGCTGCGGAAAATTGCAGTGGCGAGAATCAGCATTAAGGTTTCTACCACAGATGCCAAACATAGACCATAGTAATTTATAAGGTTAAAGAGAGAAAACATCTGAAAGCAAAGTAGCAAAGCTCCAGTCTCACTGCAAGATGTCCGAGAAACTATGAAGGTCAAATAAAGGTGAGTCAGATTTAGAGTTTTAAGTCCCTTAGATGCTCTGTGAATTGGATGCTAATGCAGGCTATATGCTGTGTTAAACAAAGCTCTCAACACACTCCATCAAAGTAATCCTTGAAAAGGTTACAAAAAGGGCTGTTACCCAATGATTAGTTTTGTAATAGTCAGCTTAAGACACAATAATTGACTTAACATTAAACCTAGCATCAGGCTTTTTTTTCTCCAAGAGGAGGGATACGGTCATTGAAAGTAAAACAGAAGATAGGCAGGTAGGAAGGTAGATAGATAGATGTATATATATTGAGACTTTGGAAAAAAAATTGGAGGTTGGAGACCTCTTATCTCCCTAGATCCCAATACCCACTCAGAAACTCAGAGTAGAGTAGCGCCACCCACATGAGCCACAAGGACAGGGACAAATGCCCCTGGAAGCGCCCAGGACAGCTGGAGGAAGTGACTGTGAAGCACAGAAAGTTGGGCTGACCAGGGAATAGAGTAATCAGGAAGGAGTCTTCGTGACTGTAAAAATTTGTATACTACCTGTATACCCAGAAAAGGTCAGTAACGATGAGGGGAAGGAATTAAACACCTCCACCTGACTATGTACTGGTTTCTGTCCTTCTATTTGTTTCATCAACTTCAGTGACTAACAACTTCAGTTTAAAAGGCACTTTTTTCCCCAGGTTTGAAGAGCACAAAGGTGAAGAAAAGCAACTAAATTTATCCAGTTTGCCTTGAATATTTTTTCCTCTAAATATGCTTTGGCTGCTAGTCTGCACAATTGAGTCAGTGTCAGTGTAAGTAAATTATGTCGAGGCTGACTCACAGGGATCAGTCAGTCCCGGGCAGTTTGTGTTTAAAGGGAATGTTTGGTAAGCCCTCACACCTTTTATCCATCACCTTTTTCCAAGCTAAATATAATCTTACAAATAATGCTGTTATTCAAATGTCTTTCTTATATATCAAAATAAGGGTCTCTAATTATTCAGACTCAGTTTCAAATGGACATTTTCAAATCATTAAAATACAGAAATAGGTTGTTTCTGATCTGCTGTTTTGACCTGCCATTCATTTAACAAGGCTACACCACAAAGTATATTTGTTTTTCTGCTCTCCACAGATCAACTTTCACAGCCACTGCAACAGGAAAACTCCCTTGGGACATAGCCAAACCAAGCAAATAAACAAAACAAGCAAGTTGTTTGCAAAATCAGCCCTGTAATCCTGGCTTACTGAGAATCCATACTGAGCCCCACTGAGCCTCAGTACTCCATTTGAGCTGTCCAGACACTGAAAGACCACTGAGCACAACTAAAAACTGTAAAATAATACCCAATATACTTTTTTTTTCCATATCTGTCAGTACATTTGCCTGCTGTTAGATCTCTGCGAACAACTTGCCCTGCCTCATGTTTATTCCCCCTAAATCATATGTCATAATAACAAACAGGCCTATGCAACTCCGAGGTAAATAAATGTAAACAATTTTTGAGTCAATATGGAAGCCAAAGTTTTTGATGGCTGACAAAGTCAGCAAACCCCAGAAGTCCAAGCTCAGCTTTACAACCATTTTTATTTTCCAGGCTGTACTGTACGTAGCCTTCTCTTGCTCCTTTGGGCACACAGAGCACAGAATTCTGATCACTTAGTTTCATTCAACCATCTCTTATTTGCATAGCCTGCATTTATTAATAAATACAGACTTTGGTTTTTCTCTATCTGGAGGCACAGCAGGTTTGGCAAGTGACCAGCAAACTTGCAGTCGCTTTCCTGGGGCTGTGACCAGAGCTGCAGTGGCTCCATTAATTAGGTAAGCGGTGATAATATCCAAACACGTGCTGGTCAGTTGGCAACAATAGCCAGAGTGACCCCATTCCCAGCCACGTGCCATCATTAAACACGTTCCTCCTGTCATCCCATCACATTCCCCACATCCAGGGTTCCTTTGTAGTATTCCAAGCCTCTGACATTTTAAAAGAAACAAAAGCAAAGCTCAGACAGTACAAACCTTTGCTACTCACAGGCAAGCTCCCTAGATTGCCTTTTTCGGATCAGTCAACATATATCATTGGAATCAATTTTTGAAGTGACATACCACATCCCACACTGAAAATGCAGTTTGATTCCGAAGCAACTTGCTCCAAGCACCTCCACTTGACTTTAGCTGCTGTGGGTTCATGACAAAAGACACTTTTTCCGCCTGGAGACAGCACAAGTGAAGCTGAAGAACAAAAAACCATGCCATTTTCCTTCTTTCTGAATTTAGAAAGCAACAAAGTCCATTCAGTTTATGCTGTACCTGGGGAAATAGACCCCAGGCCAATGTCACAGCTCCATTGGCTATAAAAGGCTGAGAGATTCATAAACAGGCCCTGGAAACCATCAGCTATACTGTAGACTGTGCCATGGTATAAAGATCTCCAAGGTGACTTGAACCTGGAAACCCAAAGCAGATTGACTGCAGCAACGATAAGGCCAAACAGATTAACCTGCCTTGAGCTCTCTGCTGGCAGAGCCGTGCTGCCTGCTCATTTAAAGCTACTTCAGCACCCTACTGAGGTGCCAGTCATCTGCTACACTAGTTACCCATCTTCTTGTCTGTGTTTCTGGCTCACCAAGAAAGGAAGACCAACTATTTTAACCATCATTTTAAAAGGCATGCCATTTTACAGGGCTGTACTTTGAAAGTGTTATGCACACACCTGAACTTGGTTTACTGATAGTTTTTGTCTGTTTTAGAATTGATTCATGTAACACGAATAATTAGTTGTTATTTAGCAGAAGACAGTTGATGCTTTCAGATTAATAGCCTAGGTATCAATCATCTGAAATATCTCCTGTGAAGCATCTTATTTTGCATTATTTTTCCTCCTTTTTTTCTCCCTCCAATGTAATAATGGTCCTCAGTGTAACCATGCAATAGAGTTTGCTATCATCAGATCAAGATGCAGTACCTTTAAGTGGTAAAGAGAAGCTTCACTGCTTTCACACTCAGCATGCTGCTTTACTGCAGTTCCTTCTTCCACAAGCGGAAAGCAGTTTTGAACAAGAAAAGGTCATTACAGTATTTTCAAAGGAAAAAAAAAATAATCAAGTTATAACTCATTTTCCTGAATGTTCCAGCCTGATTTTTCAGACTGCAGATGTCTGAAACCTTCAAAACCCCTTATGATTTTGCTCATTGCTAACTGGATTTCAATATTTATGATGAGCCTTGTTGCCCCAGCAGTACCTTCTCTTTGGGTCTTTAGCCAAAGACTGTTCTGCCAACCTAGATTTCATCCTGGGTGACGACCCCAAACCAGAAAAGTCTTCCCTGTCTCCACTTGGAAAATCTTTTATCATTCATAAGGTCATTTCCCACTTAATTCTGCTTCATCTAGTCACTCTACCTGTCCACAGTGCTGCTCGTTATCCGAGTTGTTATCTATAAGGACATATGCCAGTTTGCTTTGCAAACTAAGCCACAAGCATATATTTACCCTGTGGCTTTACTTGCTGCTTCTACCACTCTTTACCCCATCCCACAGGCAGCCACGGTAAATACAGAAAGCTATTTTCCTTTAGCTAAAGTATAAAAGGAGGAGATCTACTGGGATCGAATTTGGCTCTTGCTGATGCAGAATGGGGACCCCAAGGGGAGACTACTGCATCGGATACTTAGTATCTCAGCACCATCTACAAAACAGTTGACTTAACTGCACATCCCTTCAGGACAGCTGTAAAGCTTATTAGCTTTAACTCTGGCATTGCCCTGAGCCATATCAGGTGCAGCAAGTGAAGTGCAGGACAGGTAACATTTACCATCCAACAGAGCCCTGAGTTTCAGCATGTTAAGTTGTCAATGTAATTAAAGCTAACCGTTTCAGTGGGTGGTTAACACCAGCCTTGAGATATTGCACATGACAATGTGACGTACGGGAAATAGTCTTTGCCTGCTGGCTGTTGTGGTGTAGTATAGTCTCCCAGGATAGAAATAAAGGAATCAAGCAGAAATATCTGCATTTTATAGTGTCTAATAGGCATGTCCACCTGGCAACACAGGAAACATTAAGACTGTACCAACTACATTAACCCAAGGAAAGGGAGATCCATATATTTGTATCATGGTAGATATTACCTTGTATTTTGGCTGCTGCTTCAGCAATCATTGATTTCTCTTTTTCTAACCATGGCAAACTAGGATCTAATTTATTATCAAATTAATCTGAGAGAAAACTTAAAGTTTTAATAGCATTTAGTACTTTCCAGTACTTGAAAGTCTTGACACTGTCTTTCAATCATTGATTTTTTTTGACCCAGATATTTTTCTTGTTAGAGATATACAGTTCACTGCACATTCTCCTAAACACCAGGAACAAAATTCTCCATAGACTTAATAGACTTTTCCCTTCCTGTGCTCACAACCATTTTTCCTCAAGATGACTAATGCACCTTTAAAACATTTCAAACAAACATCAGTTTCACACCTCACACCAGAAATCTAGTCTGGCATTTCATGTTCCAACCCCAGCGAGCCCCAAGAAGAGGCTGTAAATCACTTGTGCTATACCTGAGCCAGACCTTGTTTATTCCCCCAGTCCAAGGTTCAACACCAGCAAATACGCACTTTAAATATAAACTTCCCAGGACTGTTAAGTTCTCTATATTAATAAAAATAGGCTCCAAAACTGTTCTCTTTGCTTAGAAGTACGTTACTGTCTCAAATTTCATGTTGTAAGAGGCAGTATGCATACAAACTTGCAGGTTAAGGGTAGTGACCATGCAGCTTTGTATTAAGCTCATTAAAGGAAGCAAGCTACATGATTTTGTGATGTTGTGAAAGTTTTATGGAAAAGAAGAAAACTAAGAAACGTGTTCTGCATGAAATTGTAAGATGTTGTGAAGGACAAGGTCTTGTAATTGAAAACACTATAGCAGAACAGTGGTATATTTAAAGTGTATTCACAGAAATTTCTGAACATAATTAAATATTGAGAAATTACTGAAATAAAATTTTTCATTTATCTCATTCAATTTGTGTGTTTTGCTGAGCAGAATTTTGTTCTGCTTGATTATGCCACATGGGTTTGAACTGTACCTAATTTTTTCATCCATCCAATAACTGAACAAAATTGATCAAGAGTAAAGCACAGAAAGCGAATTAGAAGGCAGAGGCTGTTTTCAATCTTATGGGTATTTTACATATTACAGCTCAAGATAATTAAAATTCATTATGCAATAACAATGAAGCAGGTAAACTGGAGTTGATCTTTGTGAAAGACATGTGGAAGCCTTTACACCTGACAGCAATTCATATTACATTTTCCAATAAAAAGGAAAGTAAGCAAGGCTTTAAAAGAGTAACTAAGTGTTCCCATGTGCCAATACATCCTTGATGCTTTAGTTTTATCAGTTGTTATGCTCTACAGCTGCTGTTCCAAAGCCCTCACTACTGAAGACAAAGGAGCCTGCTTGCGTAGCTGGGCTTGTGACTCCTACTACAGCCAGCACCTTTTACAACCCGTTGATGCCCGTGCCCTGCTGCTTACCACCGGGTTCCACCTCAGCTGGGTTAACTCTAACCGCTCAAAAGGCAGGTGGTACAGTTTACAGGTGATAATATGCAACAGTCAGTAATAATTGGTAGAATAGCCACTCGTCACTACTAGAAGAGCTTGAAAGTGGCAGCCCTTCCTAACAGATTTCCTAATAGTTTACTGTGTGTTAAAAACAGGCTTCCAGCATCAAAGCTTTCAAATAACAGTATGAGCACAACCCTGAATTTTAAATGAAATCCAGTAATGAGTATCCAAGGTTACAAGTTTTAATGACTGTCCTAGTTAGAGCTGCATAAATAAGCTTCACCTATTGAGATGTCCAGCAGTCTCTGTTAGCACGGCCTTAGGCTGCTGGCATCTATGTGCCAGGGCTGCTTCTCAGGTGCTATGGTGAGCCTCAGAGGCTGTCACTACTTGTAGCCTTCCTGCTACAAACTTTTCTAAAAGGGAAATGATGGAGCAATGAAGGAATGATGCTGACCTAATAAAGCGTTCCTCATTTAGGCTATTGGAAAGCTCACTCACTGACCCTAAGCAGGGAAAAGCCCTCATAATGGAGCTATGACATCCCTCTCTCTTAACAAAGGTTGTTTTTCTTTATTGTACCTTTATCAGCTTTTCACCCAGCCTGATCCTAAAACAGGCCCAGCAGTGAGGTTTGAGCACTTCTCGGGAAGCCATTTACATAGATAGTAGTTCTCATCATGAGGAAATTTCATCCTAAATATTCAACCTAAACCCAACCTGGCTTAATTTCATCCCATTATTTTGTCTGTAATCAAATAAATCAGTCCTTCATCTCTGTTCTCCTTAATCTTTGTAACCCATTGTTTCTTTCATTACTTCCACTTTCTGTTAGGCTCCATCCCATTTGCCAAAAATCACTGTCTTAATGACATCTACAATCCAGTCTTCTAAATTACAAAGATGTATTAGTGGAAGAAGGGTTTGCTCCCTGCTTAGTAACAAGGTTCCCAGATTGCCAGAATGGCTCCTGTTGCTCTTACACAACACTGCAGCTGCCATCTACTAGCCTGTCCTTAAGTATTTTTTCCCATTACTTTATTTTCCAAGTTTCTACACCAAATCTTCCTCCTCACTTGGATTATTTTTTTCTTTTCACATGCTAGTTTGCACTTTTCCTAGGTAACTACGGCAGCCTATTTTCTGACCACATAGCTAGATCTCTACGCCTGAGTGATTACTCTTGTCTGTAGAAATTACCTTCTTACACATATATTAGCTTTGAAAACTGGCAGTCCCCACCCACCCAGAGCCAGAAGCATATACACATCTCTTATCAGTAAGCAGCAAATCAACTAGTCAAAAGTTTCATATTCTCAATATCAGAAGTAGATTTTTTTATTTCAATGAGTCTTCAAACAAAAGATGATGATTCTTTTTAGCAGTCTCGTTATTAAAAAAGAAAAAAAGTGGAGTACTTCCTGCTAAGACAATGTCTTTCATTTCAAAGTACCTCAAGTTTCCTCTAGCATATTAAATGAGATAGTAAAGTAGGATAAGAAGATCCCAACTCATAAGTAAATGCTGAATATTGTACATCACATTGCAACTTAAGCACATGTGAATAAATACAAGAAGATTCCTTACCTGCCTCCAAAATAGTTCCTCAAAACCAGGAGCACACTCACAACACACATCCACTCCAAAATAGCGATGACCAGTGGGACACACATTACCTGTCAAACTGCATGGCTGGTCTTCATCAAGAAGTTACTTTAACCTGACCCATGCAGTGTGAATGTGGTCCCTATTCCCACCAGTACTACAATTTTATGATCCTACTGCTGCCATATGTGCTTACGGTTTGATGTGCCCTTTCTGCATGTCGGCTGCGAAAGCCTGCGGTCTGGACCTACTCTGCTCAGGGAAACAGGACATTGTGCCTTGGAGTATCAGTGCTCTGACCCCCTGACACAGCAGCAAGCTGCTCACTAGTCTACAAAGTACTTCATTATTTCTCTTCAATAAAGAAAATCCCCCCATCTGAATTCAGAAAGCCTTGGAGGTCCTGAGGAGCCTGCCTTTATCCAGTCTGAAATTCATAAATATTTTCTTGAAAGAGCAGAGCAGCTAAGGAGAGTAAGCTCAATTCTCCCTCCAGTCCCCGTGACAGCTGGCAGTCTGAAGTAATTGCTAACCACAATGAAATGCCTTTAGATATACAAAAACAAAAGGAAAAAAAAACTCAGCCTCCCTGCAGCACAGTAACAGTGGGGGAAATAAGCTTGTTTATACTTATAACTTTCTTCTGTGTTACACAGTTTATTTGCTTTTGGGACATTTCGATTGTTATGCATGAATGCATCAGTCATTTATTGCAATCACTGAATTCAGAGATTATGAAAATAATCCTGGAAAAGAGTTTATGAAGCCAGCTAGTCCATTCCCCAGCTTCAGGGCAGGACCAGCTAACATTTCTCGTTTCTGTTATATTCTAACCTATTCTTTAAAAAGCTCCAGTCATGTAGAGCCCATGACTTTCCTGTCAATCGCATATGACAGTCTGTTCTCCATCACACTACCAGCAGGACTTTGACAGCCTAATTAAAAGCAGAACTGGCTTTCTGTTGACAATGCGGTGAGATTTGCAGCCTATGATATGCGATTCAAGGAAACATAAAACGCATTCTAGAAGATTAACATGCTATGGTAGAAAGCGTCTGTTCAATTTGTTTGGTTTAAATCACAGAACTATGTTCCTTTTACAGACTGTCCCTGGGCAGCAAAAAAAGAGTAGCTCTTTGCCCAGTCCTGACTGATGCTGTGGAGCCTCCAGAAGGAACCGAGATTACACGTCAGTTTTGGCATCATCTGGGCAAGCACCAGAGGGAAAAGGTTTTAAAGACCAGAGCTATATAGGCTAGGAAAGAGACTGAACTCCAGCCAGCAGCACAAGGGGAGCCTGGGAAACGGAAAAGCATGCACAGAACCGGGAGTCTGAAGGGACAGAGAGATTTATAGGGAGCTGTGGGGTTTGTCAGCAAAGATGGCTCAGAACAAATGCAGAAGAACCCACTGTGTTAGGACACAGGGAAGAGAGCATTACAACTCCTGCTTTATTGTTTTACCTGCCCTTGAACTTTTTTTCTGGTTTTACTTTAAAACGTTAATGGTTCTCATTTACATGCAAATAAATACTGACTTTTAAATATAAAATCCTCTTTTCAGTTTGCTGTCACTAAGGAAAATATCTAGGTAAGTCTACCTGAAAGGCTCAGAATCACATCACAGGTGCAGAAGTACAGACCTAGAGCATGTGCTGGCGTGCCAGCACTGCACCCCGCACACTAGCTAGCACTGTACCTAGAAGCAATTATCACAGTACAGCAGGACACGGGAAGTGAGAAAAGCTGGTTTTTCTGAAGCAGCCTGTAATTCTTGAGGCTGCACTTCCACTTGAGAAGCAGAGATCTCTCGTCGCCTGCTGCAGAGCCTTTCTACCCAGATCCTAAGTGCATTGCACTTCACTTTCCAAAGGCTGGAGAAAAAGTTGCTGCATTTTCCTATTGTCAAAATGTATTGCAGCCCAGGGTTCAAGAGCCAGAATGAAAGTTAAAAAATACTGCAGATAGTTACATAGAGTATATCTTGCACTCCAGTTTTTATCTTTATCATATGCAGAGCTTTTCTGAAGCTTGCATAATTAGATTCTGAATACTGCTGTGTAATGCTAACCAGAGCACCAAAGGTCACCTCCATCCCCAGCCACCACCTGCCCTGATCTCTACACAGGCTGCTAGAGGAATGGCAAAACAGCAGATTAAAGGCTGATCGTGACAAAGGAAATAACAAACACTCCTTTGGCCCTACCAGGTAATTCCAGAGCAGAAAGCTGTTCTGGATGGCATGGTGACAAGTTACCAAGACCCCATTTATGCAAAGTTAGTTTAAACCTTCACAGGCAAAGAAAAGAGAGGGATGCAGATCATAGAGCCACATCTGGATTTTCATCCATATTCTGGTTGCTACTGTGCATGGAGATCTGTCATGTGACATCTTCATTACCATTACTGCTTTGCAAGCTAAATTAAAATCAAAGATAGGTTAATGTACCTGTCTTTTGCTTTGTAGGCATGCCTTAATATGATGTCACTGGGTATAGCTTTGGTGTCACATTTTCATTTCAAGTGGGAGAGAAATCTCACCTCTCACTACGATAACATAGGAGTCAGAACCATAAACGTAATTTGAGCATCGGCACATCTTGCTAGATGTGGAGCTTTAATTTTTTAATATTTCCAAATGGTGTAATACAACTCCAATACAGAGACTTCTTTCTTGTCATCAAGGGTTAGACAGAGGCATAGGGGTTTTGGATTATGAGTCCTTTGTCTTCAAACACTGCACACAATCTACTCTGCACAAAGCTGTGTTCTGAAGTACCTGTCAGACGCAGGTCTCTAGCTGCACTGAAGTAAGAAGTCTTACACTGATAGGATATTTGAGAAATGTAAAACCATGCTCCCAAAACATGTAATTCAATAGAGAATGAGTGCTTCTGTGTCCTTTTTAAAAAAAAAAAAAACAAAAAAAAAAACATTAATTTAGAACATTTTAGAGGACTTCCTTATGATTCTCAAAGTTCATGTAATTAGCCCTTCAATTTCCAGTTCCAATACCCGCGCTACTAAAAGCCATCTTTGTGAATTCATGTGAGTTTTCTCAGTTTTATGCCATTTGTCTTTAACTTCAGCAAATTCTTAGTAAACAACTTGACAACAACAAAATCCTTTCTTCTAGGCCAGCAATTCATACACTATGCAGAGAAGTCATGCTACTTAAATCTTGTTACAAACAGAAAAGTTAGGAACTGCATGGGGTTTTTCCACCTAAGCCAGTACAAAATGGAAACACTGCTATTCACACCAAAGCAGTTTTGCTATGTTTTGCATCACAGCAGATAATTGGAGCCACAGGGTAAGGCAAAAACCTTGTTTACTATGCAAAATGTCTACAGCTTAAATGACACCCAGGGGATGAGTGATTTGCACAATCATTAGGATTTTGAATGTTGCTCTGACAGATGTTTTGGGGAAAACAGTTTGAAAAATCCTGGAAAGATGTTTAAGCAATAAAGTTGATGCCTATTTTTTCCACCTTTTAATTGTTTCTTGAAGGCATAAGAATTTATATACATGAGCCTGAAGTCTGGTCTCTAATTCCATGCTTCACTGCCAGTGCCGTTAATGAACGCTCAAAATATTCCAATGTTCCAACTTTCCACTAGGTTGGTATCTCAAGAGCCCGAGTTTCATCCTATTTTGCAAAGTTTTATTCTTGGAGTGTTTTCAATCAAGCAATCTCATAAGTAACCCTGTGACTGTTCTCATTAGACCGTGAATCCCCACCATACTGGTCTCAATGGGAAAGAGATCTCAGCCAGGATATGATCCCCCAAAATGCATATAGTGATGATAGTTCTTCTTTACAGTACATTATTTCATCACTACCGGTCTGCAGTGCTTTCTCTAAGGTAGACAGTATTTGAGAATTGCTATAGCAGACCTCTGTAGTACAATACAGTTTCTAGTACAAATAATTTCTTAATTTTGACTGCTTTCATTCAAACCTTTACTTGCTCTTAATATATTCAAATACCCCCTTTCTCTACAACAGTCACTTTCCCCCGCTCCCTCAGTGCCTGCAAGATTAAATAGAGACCGTGCAGGCTAACACTGTGATAGCATTCCAGGCAGCGTCCCCAGGGGCAGATCAGGGCTAAAGGGGCCATTTTGCCAGACCCCAGGTATTTAGGTATCTCCCTGTAGGGAAGCTCAGGCTCCTGAAGCCCACCTCACTGAACACAGCATGCTGGCAGCATTTGTCCTTTCATGAACCGACAGTTCCCACCTATGGATGTCTGTCTGTTTCCAATATCCTGCTCTCCTTTAGAGACATAGTTTTACTACGAATATTACTGGAGGTAATTGAAACATAAGTCATTTATTGAATTACAGAACGAGCTCGGGAGTGCTCAGATACAAACTCCAGGGGCTAATTATAAACAGTAGAGCCGTTCTCCTTTCCTTCTGTAGTGCTGGCAAACCAGTGGTCTTTGAATATTTGATCGCAGTTTTCTAAAGTCTTCGGAAATATCCTCACTTTAACAAACAAAAAACAAGCTCAGCACACAAACACACCAATAATCCAGCCACTAAATAATTCATTGCAGTCTTAAGCCATATGAAAACCAGAGACCTGCCACGGATCCAAGAGTCTCTTCATATTAGAAAGGTACAGGATACAGCAAGCATCTAAAATAGCAAGAGGATGTTGAAGCCACAGTACTTTCACACCAGCTGGGATGACATTTTCAGTAAGCTAGCAAGTGTAACAGAACATGCTCTCCAGAAAATTGCTTTACTTCAATAAACGAGTGCAGATCATCTTTCCTTAAAATTATGCACCAGAATATAAATGCCAAATTATGCACCAGAATATAAATGCCAGGGTAAAAGAAAAACCATGTATATAAGCTTTTCCTGATTAAGAACCAAAGAAATGCATATAATCAGAAGTGCAGGACTTAAGTCAATGTTATTTTTGTCAAAAACTGAAACAGCTTCTACACAAAGGTTGCACAAGGGAGAGGGGCACAAGGGAAAGTCTGCACTTTTCACAGCAGATGTAAGGAAACAGCTGGCCAAGCTGCTCATCGCTCTGTGAAATAGAGTTTGCGCGATGTCCTTTCAGACTACTAGCATTAAACCCTGCAGATTCCCCAAGACCTCTTCCGTCCTCATCCTTTTATGTCTGTTCTATGCCAGCCAGCAAATTCCAAAGTAAACTGCCTAAACCGAACCACCATAACAGCTGCCTTTATCCACAGCCCGAAGAAACAGATTTCTTTATCTGGAATTTAATTTTGGATTATTCATTACAGCTCAGGCAGGAATTGCCACCAGCATGCCAACGAGAAGAGAGCAATGCATGGCATAACACAGAGTTGAGGGTCACCTACAGAAAAGAAAAACAGTGAGAAGCTCTTCTGCAGCTCTCCTAGGAACTTGCTTGGTACAGTCAGGTTCAAAAGGACAGCTCAAGAAATCTCCTTGAATTAAAAAAAAAAGAAAGTCCTGCTGGTCATCGGGTATTTTGCAATTTATTGTCAGGGTACAGTGTCTGTCATTTAGAGCCATATGTTGGTTGCTTCCCTTTGTACATTCGCCACACAGATTAGCATCCTGTATTATGATGATTAAGAATTTGCATCATTTGTGTTCAGTTTCATTATAGGAATCTACACAAATTTGTGAAAACTTATTTAATTAAATTCAAGCAGAGAAAATAAAATGTTCATCATTATTTGCAATCTGCTTTGGATACACCAAGCAGAAAGTCATTTCTCTCTATTCATTAATAATGCTTACTGAAGCTTGGCTTACCGTCAGCCAAGATGAGGCAATAGAAAGAACTTATTGACCTTTTTTGCAGTTGACACCTCTGTTCACACAAAGAAAAACAAAGACTCAGCCAGACCTTTTTGAAGACATCAGACACTGATGTGGGGATCAAAAAGCTTCTTCCCTTCTTACAGTAAGAGCATTTTCAGAATATACATGAAATTGTCACCGCCATACTTCTCACCACTTTCTCCTACCTAATATTATTACAATGTTACTCACACCTTTATGTGGCATCCATAAAATTGTGACAGCTAAGAAAGCCAGCATTAATTTATTCCAGTGAAAAGTATGAACTACTTTTTCTTCCTCTAAGCAGCTGCAAGCTCACATATAAAATCCTGAATTAGGTCCCCACACAACAGCAGGGAGGCGATTGGGGAAATGGGATTGATCGATTCCTTTTTCTTTAGTATTGTTTTCCTTGTTTCAAAATCTGGAATTACCTAGTCTGATTCTTTTAAACTTTTTCCAGCATTCATTCCATTTCAGAAAGCTTGGAGTCAAAAATGCCATCATAACCCAACCCAAAGGGCCCAAGATGAGAGCAAGAGAGACAGTGTGCGCAAACACAAGCACAGGATGATACCTTTCAGACCTCACCCCAGTTTTACAACTCCATTTCCTACTTATATTTTATGGATTTCCGTTTCCTTAATCAAATCTATCTACTTACTCATTTCTTAAGCAAAACTGTTTAATTGTTTTGCTTTTCACTAGAAACAAGCCATTTTTTCATAGCATTTACTCACAGCCAATGAAATGTTTTTACCTTTTTATTTGTAATAGCAGAATAAAGAATCCAAAGTTAGAGTTTGCTCTCCTGCTCTTCAACTGTTTCTGCATGCTTTTATATTTAGTGGCTTTCTCTCCCTCTCTGTCTTCCTTTCTCCACTCTGCTTGTGCTTTGTAGAATCCTATTCCCATTCTTTCGTCCTTTAATCATTTCCACTTTTGCTAACAACTTTCTCTTCCCACCTTTTTCGACTCCTACTTGTTCCTTTCCTCTCCAGCAGAATATCCTCCCCCTTTCCTAAGGGAAACACCCCAGAGGGGTGACAAGAGGAGGGTTCCAGCTCCCTTCTGCCACTGGCCTGGGAGCACTTCAGTATCTCCTCCCCTACCTCAGTCTTGGCGTAAAGCTCTTCCTCTCACTGCTCTTCACACAGTAATCACTGATTTTTGGAGTAAAAGAGATTTAAAAGCAGAGATTAATACCAATGGGCACAAGCTGCAGCAAGGAAAATTCTGACTAGTCAGAAGAAAAAAATATTTACAGCGACAGCAGTTAAGCACTGGAACAGACTGTTCAGCAAAGCTGTAGGATATTCTTGGAGATATTCAAAACTCAACTGGACAAGTCCCTGAACAACCTGACCTAACTTTAAAGCTAGTCCTGGGTTGGACTATATGACCTCCAAAGTTCCCTTTCAATGTAAATTTAACGCAAGATCAAAGACCGGGTAAATATTGTAAGCTTGTGTGCCTACACATCTTTGTAGTTGTATACCAAAAGCAGTTTTATTGCTAACCCTGTAGAAATGAGGCATAAACCATGCAACGCGATGTCATTTGTTTGTCTATTGTTCCTTGCCACCTTCTCCCAAACCTGCCATAACTCTTGAAACAACTGAGCCAACATCAGATAGGTTTGATAGCTAGAGGTCTCAAAGCTAATCGTATTTCTAAATGTTTCAAAGTATATATAAACATTCACACATGCTGAGCAGTCACACAATTGGAAGCAACCAGAGCACATGATGCCACTTGCCCAGCTAGTAGATGGAAGGCAGCAAAGGTACCATGACGGCATGAAGGAGAACATAAGATATTGTTGAGATAGTGATGCAGCCGTCAGGAATATGAAAAGCTCAAGTTTGTTCTGGGGACAATAGTACAAGTTCACAGGAAACTTGACTTCAGTCTACTGTTTATGGAATACCTTGTTATTTGTGTCTATTTTGTCTTACCAAAGGAGTAGCAGGTGATTCAGAAGACAGTGCAAGAAGCCTGCAATAGAAGGATGAAAATGAATCTTTCCTCCATATAGGGGACATTGAAATTCAGCTGATCAGCAAATAGCCCATGGTGTCTGAGTCATTCTTCCCACAGGGGAATTGGGCAGCTGGGAAAGGAAGAGTGTATTAGATCTTTAAGAATTACATCATGTACCTACAGACAGGATGGACAGTGAAAGGGAAGGCTGGAAACTCTGCAGAGCAGAGTTTTGTTGAGATCCAGTTGAAAAGAGCAAATGAAAAAAAGCAATGAATCCACAACTGCTGCTTGAAGACTTAGGGCAGTGAATAAATGGGCAAAGCAAGAGATTCTGCTTGAAATGGGAAGGTAATATGCCATCTCCTCTCCACTGTGCAGATGGCACCTGCAGCCACATGCAGCCACTGCATGCCAAACCCTGCTGTGCCCTGAAACGCCATGGTGTATGTGTAGGGGTATAGCTGAGGCTCCACCACTAAACATTTTACAATTCCTGTCTCCCTGCCTAAGGGCTTCATCCTGCATGAAAAACGGGCATAAAAGGACTGGCAGAGCAACAACTGGCTGCAACACTGAGGCAAGATGTAAGACAAAGAGGATAAGAATGTACCTGAGAGGCGTCAAGGGGGTCCAAGAGAGAAAAAAAACAAATGGGCAGGACAATGTGGATTTAGTCCATGCACATGTGCTGCTTTGTCTTCTCACGTGTCAGCTTCCCTTATGTCTTCCTATGTCTTGGTAAATGCCTAATATTTTATAAAATAGGAAAAAAAACTTCAGAAAGGGTCTTGCTCAGTAGAATAAGAAAAAACAACAGCACTGTGATATACATACAAACTCTCAGCAGGACAGGTCCCTTGTTACTACGAGGAGGGTTACATCAGCACAGACTGTATGGTAAGCTAGTATGCAGCTTTTGCTGATTTTTCGTGTGGTCCATATTGCAGATAGAAATGGTAATTTAAACAAGACATTTAAGAGAAAGTCTTCAAGGTTCCTGCTGCTTCATGAGAAGCTAATTCATTGAATAGGGGTCCACTATCCGAATCACTGAAAAAGCAATTGAAAAGCAGATCAGAAGCAGATCACATATGGAATCAAGG
Source organism: Ibidorhyncha struthersii (assembly GCA_013398815.1). NCBI lineage: Eukaryota > Metazoa > Chordata > Aves > Charadriiformes > Charadriidae > Ibidorhyncha > Ibidorhyncha struthersii. The sequence goes on from VZSZ01010267.1 coordinate 2,718,887, forward strand.
AACACAGACGAGGCATTTACTCTGCCTTTCCTTTTAAAGCTCCAGAAATCTACAGAGCTTCTCATGTTGTATCTGACAAACAATATTTTACAGAATGTACAGGCAAAATGCAAAAGCTGTAGAAAGCTATTAGCGCCAGTTCACCTGCAGGAAGCCATTTATCGCTTCTACATATAGCTTTCCACAGTAAACAAAAGTCTCATATAAATCAAAGAGTGAGATCCATTTCACTGCTGTTGAGAAGAGTTCGGCTTTTGAGTTCAGACGTTACAAACACAAAACACAGCTGCACAAAGAAATTGAATAAAGGTTTTCCATCTGCTGCACAAAATTTTAACTACTTCGAGGTCATATGAATGTGATATCTTCTTTAAAAACAGGATTTGTCTGGTTTTCAACAAAACAGTGACTTGAGTCCTCACTTGGAAGAGAGGTTTCGAGTTACACGTTTCAATCTTTTCTCCAAAAGGCATCGGGCTCCAGTCCAGATTCAGGGGTCAAAGACTCTTAATGCTGCAGGGTTTCAGATACACCCTCTCTCTGGGATTCCCTACCACCAGTTAGCCAGCTCCGACTCAGCATGCTGTCACTCAGGAGCATACGCTGACCTTCCCCACATCTAGACGCATAGGAGTCTTGCAGATTTGAATACCATCCTCATCACTTGGGTTTCTTTGTGAACCTAGCTCAAACTCATCAGATCCATTAAGTGAATCAATACATCTCACTGTTTAACACAGGAACTCATCTTCATGCGTAGCACAGGCACAGCTACAGACCTCTCTGTCAAATAAGACTTCAAATTTACCCATTGATCTGTTGTTGCAGTGACTACTCAGCACAGCAAAATGCCATTGAGGGACCCTGCAGGGAGCAGAGCTCTTGAGTGCCAATTAGCTCCAAGATTCAAGTCAGCCTGCCTTCAGTGGTAAGACATGACTCAAGCAATTTTACATGCATTTTCTCATAACTTTTTCTGTTTAATTATTCCTTTTCAGCCTTTTCGATTCTTAAATTGTAGTCTTGTGAATCAACTGGCTATTCAGTAACTCTGCTACAGATCATAAAGTCATTTTGCATTTATGCCATTAGCGCAAGTTTTTACTGCACAAAACCCTTGCTTCAAGCCTTCTCTTAGAGATCGTGAGCTCACTCTTCAATAAACAATAACAATTAATTAACTCTGCATAAGTTTACCATAAAGTCAGGCCAAGAATTCTAAGAATCATCTGTTCAGATATATCCAAACTAACAAATTAATTTGCCGTGGCCTACTGAGTGACTAATACACCAGCTAAATTCTGGTTCAGACTAATTTCAGTCAGCAACAAATCTCTCTCAGCCTTTTGTTTTTATTTCCATGAGACTTCTATTTGCCTCATCTAAATTCTGGAAAGAGAAAAAAAAAAAACCCAAAACAAAAACACAACACTCCTCAACACACCCACCCACCCCACCCCACAACCAAACCTAAACCTTTATTGAAGGAATACAAATTAAAACTAAAAAATTGCAAGAAAAAAAGGTCTTTTCCCAAACCTTGGTATACAGAAGAAATTAAATAGCCCAAGGGTACCATGTTCTGTGTTTTGGGGTTTTATGTTACATTATGAAGGAAAACTTCAGTCCTTGATTTCCGAGAGTTTTCTTTTTTCTTTATATACTTCACTGATTTATGTAAATTTAATCATAAATTTTAATTTAATCTTGCTTATAATGCATTGTACCAGCATGTTAGCATTTCATTTTCTGAGTGTTTGTTTCAACTGTTTTCTATATAGCAGTCTAGAAGAACCAATAACTCCTAATATTTTTTATTCAAAGCAATATGACATTTCCTTAATCTCTACTGAAGTCTCCCTCACATTTTTCTCTGTACTTATTTATTGAGCTGAGTTTCACAGAGCAGCTAAAGATCTGTCACCCATTAAATTATTTCTTTTTCAAAGTTCCAGAAAGTTGTAAGCTAAAGAACATAAGCCTCTTGTGGTACCGCCATACAGCCTTATATATTTCACTGGAACTCGTAGAGATTACTAGAGTGGAATACACATTACAATCATCAAAACAAAACAGACAATTTTGATTCACTATTCAACTGCATTTTTTCAGACCATCAAGTAAATGCACGCATTGACTTTTTTCTACCCTCTGCCCAGAAAACCTCTCAAAATAACACAGCTGTCTTGTTTGATGCTGACATTGGAAATACATTTTGAGGGTGAGACTGCCACAAAGTAATACGGGATCGTCATGGTCAGTCCCTTTCCTTTCTGGCTTGCTTTCTCAGCTCTGCTGTTGGAAGGCAAAGTTCCTCCTTGACCCTTCCCTCCTCCTGGCTACTCAATAGCCTGCCAAGGGTGCCACCTTTCTCGCTCAGTTCCCTCTGCTGCGTAAACGGAGTGAGAGACTGCTGCACATACCGTTCTCACATGCGTCAGATTTATCAGCACCAGGTCCTCATGCTGCCTACTCCTCTCCTTACAGCCACTTTGGGACATGCTGCAGTGTATTCTGTGCTCCTACCTCATTTTTGTGGCTTCAGGATATGGTTGTCAGGCTCATTAACCTGGAGGCACCTGATGACAGAGCAGTTACATTCCCCCCAGTAACAGATGTGCCTGATGCTCCTTGATGTGTGATTGCCAACCTGATAAAAAAGTTCCAGGTCTTCTCTTTTCTTTCACTGTTTTCATGACTTCCCATCTCTTCTCTCATTTCCTTCCCTCTTTCTTCTCTGCAGGTCCTGCAAACAGTCATATATTTGAATAAGAATGTTGTGTTACAACCTAAAATCTCTTTAAAATATGAATTGTGACTGCATATTAGAAGTCATAGCAAAGAAATTGAATTCAACCATCAGACAGGAAAGGCCTTATTGATTATCTGCATTTATCTTTTCAAGCAAAGTCACATTTGTATTTCATGTGGTTATTTAAATGTGAATTTGCCTGAGGGACCCAAATCATAGCAAAGTTGTGAGGAACTGCAGTTGCTGCAGGCTGAGTTTCTGCTCTCAATTACTCCGAGGAAGTTGCTGTTATAGACACAGCCACAGATTCTCACAGATTTTAAGTCATCATCACATTTGCGATCATTTTGTCTGGCCGTTCAGTGCTCTGATGCCAATAACTAGATGAGGCAGAAAGTACTGTGCCTGAACTCCCAGTAAGTGAAGTAAAATACAGGGCATGATTTTGGGCAGGGAGAAAGGTCCCAAGTATATCTACAGCCCAGAAAATTGCCACAGAGAAGAGATGGCTGTGGGGTGGGAAGGATGAGGCTGGCAGATTGACTACAGCCAAAAGCCTGCAGCCCTGACGGAGGGAGCCGAGAGGCAGCCCCACAGCCGGGCTGAATAGGGGCCTCAGTGGGGCTGGTGGCTGGAGGCACCACCACCCACCCCAGAGCAGGAGACACCACTGCCCTGCTTCTCCAGCCCAGAGGAAGTAGAAGAAAAGCAGCAGATAGTTTTACTTTTGTAACAAAATTGGTGCCCAAATGGTAATGGTATCTAAGGAAAGAGTAATGCTAAGACAGCTTGCAAAAAGATTTTACTGAAATAGCTTATTCAAGCATGTTAGAAGCCACACATTTATCGCACGTGACCCCAAGCTCTCAGTAATCTTCATGTCATTAACAGGTTGTATCATCTTGTTAGATGTGCTCTGTCGCAGTCCATACCTGAAATTATACAGTATCTGTATAACACCTACAGTACTCCGTTAAGGTCTGATTTCTACCTATCAATGTGCTATTGAAAACTCCTGTGAGATATTCCGGCAAGTTCTGAAGCCTGAATAACTTAAGGTGCATGCTTTCTTCTTAGAGCACCTCCATCTGTCTTCACAGCTTCAGAGCTCACCATTAACATCGAAACAAAGAACTTTTATCCTCTGTGCAGGCAGTGATACCGACTCCCATGGTGCAGGTCCCTCTCAGAGACAGATAAAGAAACCCCTTCTCTGCCTCTCTGCTGTTTTTCCACATTTAGCACAGAGTGACTTCTACCAATCAGTAATTTTCTAAGGAAACTCTGTCCTTATGCCCTGTTTTCAAGACCCCCCTCTGCTGGGAAAAACATGACAAAAGATAAGCATTTACAGAATTTGCTGCTGGGGGATTTATGAGTTTATTCAACACTTAGCTAAGATCTCTCTCCAGTTGTACACAGCAGAGATCCATAAAGTAGAATATCCATTTAGCTTTATCAAGCTCTATTAAGTATATTACATAGAAGGAACTAAATTACATACCATAATAAAGTCAGATGAACCGATGCCAAAAGTGAGTCAACAGCTGAATAAGACTTCATGCAGAAAAAGTATCAGTTCAGTATATTTTCCAGCTCAGTAGTTCTCTCTCATCTATGCAGAACAGTATTGCCATTAAAATGATAGACAAGATGACAAAACTTCACATCTTCCTTACTTCCAATCAGAGTTCCCACGTGACATACGACCATTAGCCATTCACATACAATATTGCCACCCCAGGAATCATCAACTAACGTTTCTCTAGCGTTCTGAGCATTTTGTTGGTTTAATAACTGCGATGCCAGAAAGGGGGAAACCATCACTGACTTGCTGTCTTGAACCTCAACAAGATACTTAGGCTTTTGCTTCCATTTTCGCAACTACAAAAATGACAAAATTCAGTTTTCATTTGGGAAAGGCTCTCTCATGGGTTATGCAGGTGGATAAAGAAATATCTAAACATCTTTGTTGCAAATTCCATTTGGGTTTCAGCAGGAGAGCTGACCGAGCTAGGACAGGAGTGATGCATTTCTGTGCATGCCCAAAACCAGATATTAAGCATTTAAGCAGCTTCATTGTAGATTTTCAGTATTTACATTTGTTCTGCATCTGCCTGACTGCATCATTCGACTGACATTTTCTGGACTATCTAACTTAAAGGTTCCCTTCAGTGACATCATGTTCTGAAGTTGCCAGTGCATCTCTAAAGCAATTAAGACTACAGCTATTAAATTAAAAGTTCTGGTAGTTATACATAATGTTACCAGTAAAATGTTGTCTTTGCTCCTCCTTTACAGTGTACCTGTTCAAACAATTGTGTGTTTCTTCTCATTAAACACAATCAATGCCAAACCCCAACTAGCAACAGAGAAAGCACAAATTTGGAGGAAAGGATGAAGATGCAGGTAGCCATACCTTCAGAAGGAAATACAGAAGACTGAAGGCGACTCTCACAATAACATCAGTCTACTGCAGGATAATGCCAGGGATTGTCCGTGGGTTTTCCACCAATAAAAACAGGAGCGCATCAGCACAGGATCCAGCTGCAGTTCAAACACGCAGTTACTATTCTTTCAAACCTACCAGGATCCCAGTCACTCCTTTATTTCACTGATTCTTAAAATCATTATCTACTTTGATTTTGAAATCCAAAGTCAGCCTGAGGTTTAGGTATGATGTCTCATTTACATCAACTATTTTTCTTCCTGCACTAAAAGTCACAATTTGCACACAAACATCCCCCTTTCCAATCATTTTGGTTTCTGAAGGAGTAAGCTCATGGGACAGCGACAGAACCCCGGCCAGGGCAACAAGAAATAGTGACTTGCACCTGTGCTGCTTAGGCTACCTACATACTCCTATCGCAAGGTACTGCATTTGGTTCTGTTTTGTAAGTACTGAACCACAACAGTAAACTGGTACTTTCCTGAATGATTGACCATTCAGAATGGATGTTATTTCTCTCTGTTCCCTTCCATGAGTTTCTGTAACATACACTTTGTTACTGTAACTCTTGCTAGAAAGAGATGAGTAAAAAAAGTAAGCTCACGCAGTCTGACATGGAAAGCAATTTTTTCAGGCCAGCCATGGTGTTCTGCGAGGTTTTCATTATCTGAGGATCAAACGAGAATGAAAGGCAATCAAAAACTGCTCTTAAAGTGCCAGAAAGTCTTGATTTGTTCCCATCACCCCATTCTCATGAAACTTGCCCACATTACAGCTTTCGGCGGTTGTGACTTGACACAATTTAACCCTAATCATGGTGCTCTCCCTGTAACCAGGTCGCCACACTGCTTTCTCCAGGACTGACAGCATGTCTATGGAATCAAAACCACCTCTCCTCATCTGTATCCCAGGTCTACTGTTCAAGCCAGCAACAAATGATCACATCCCTCCTTGGAGCAAAGAGACATCAGGGAGGGAATGAAATGTCACCAAGTCAGTGATTCCCAGGATAACTTCAGGGCATAATACCCCAAATATCCTAATTGCTCTGATCTAAGGCCAAAGTCAAATCATACCTCCAGAATTTAGAGAGGGATAATCCTTTGCTATGTGTTGCTCTGCTCATTCAACTTCTCACTAATAGTGGACTGAGCACTGACAGTTTTGCAACTGACATTCTTTTTATATACAAGACCTCACAATCTTCCAGCAAATTTTAGGTGAAAGAGACACGCAGTTAAGTATGCTCAAAGGTCCTTTTATGAACAAAGGTTAATTTTGAATCTGCAGACAAGGTTTAGACTTTGCTCTTTTCTGAGGAGCAAAGAGCAAAAGACCTTCCAAACAGCAAATTAGCAAGCCACTTATTTTCAAGCTTGCCTCTTCCACCACTACTGTGGCCACATTTGTACTTCAGGGAATGCAGAGCTTATGGCTCCCATCGAAAAGAACACCCAGAACTTTTCAAATGGAATAAATGCAGCAGTTACAGCCCAGATACTCTCTCTCCTGTTGTCAGTCAGCTACAGTTGCACTCAACCACAGAGTCCTCAGAGCCTCTGTACCGGAGGGTTCTGACTGAAGTTCAAATTTTAACCCCGTATCTTTAATGCACGTTGCCACTTAACTACTCTTTCCAATGTGGGACTCTGTAACAAGGTGTCTTAAAGCCTAAACCACATCAGAGTCTTCCAATGTTGTTCTTGTGTGCTTAAATCCACAAGGACTACAAGCCAGACCATGCAAGTTCAGGTTTTGTGAAAGTTCCCAAAGTGTTGCAATCAACATCAATTCAATTCTCAGAAATTTCAGGTAACAGATACACGCCTGTGCACTCCCCTCCAGTGCGAGGCAGTGCCAGTAGCCATTGGTCCAACATATTCCGGCAGGCAGTCCCTTCCTGCCCCTTCCTCGCCAGGGCCACAGTGTTGCCAGGCAGCTATTGGTCACTGGGAACTGGAGTAGATCCTGCCCTTTGAAAAGGCTGGTTTCCCACCACTGGGAACAGAAACGGCCTTCAAAACATCTACCAAGAGATACCAGGGGAGTCTCAGTCAGCAAAACCTTGTTGGGGAAACAGACATCTGTTGAGCTTGATCATGTGATGCAGCAAAACCCCTTGCTCCAGGGAGCAGGTTTTGTACAGCAAAACCAAAATTTTAGGCAGCAGAACACTGCAACTGGAGGACGATCACTGTCAGAGGCTCCTATTACTCCAGCAGAGAAAGACTGGGATCTACAACACAATTATGTCTCTGTCCTTTCTAAGCATTTACTATTTCAGAACGAAAATGTAGATTGTATGTTCAAAACAGTGGTTACAATGTGAACAAAAAAAAAAAAGTGCACACTTTGATATGGTCAAGTATAAACTTGACTGTATTAAACCAGTCTGCTGTAGTGATAACTTTAGGTGCTATCAACACTATGACAAATACCCTAAAGGTAAACCAACCAATGCTGAAAGACGACACTTCTGTCTACACGAACATTACTCCTCTTACACTACAACTCTTGTATCTATCAGTTTCATGTTCTTATTTTAAAAATAACAAGTCCCCTGCCTCAGGAAGCTTCGAAAGCTCTATGCAGAGCTGAGGTGACCAACTCAAAGAAGAGAGTTCAAAAGCCAAACTGTTCAATTGTCAGGCCTTCAATAGTAAACATGTCCTTGAGCAATCAGCCCGTGGAGAAAGAAGGGAATGCAGCTGGACAGGAACAGTTACAGCTTTTAGCATGTGAGTGGTCAAAAATAAACGTGGCTGTTCCCATTGGCAGTCGTAAGTAGAATTTGGTCTGTTCATTATACCCTAGGGTGGTTGTTATAAGCCCGTCCATTAGACACTGGGCAAGTTCAGTGTCCTGCACTGAGAGCAGTGGGCATTCTGAAACATGTAAACAAGAATAAGAAACAGACCTGCTTCTGTTGATGTCAGATCTTTACTGTCCATCAGTATTTGGCATTGCTCCAGACAAGCGCAAGCCCTGGATGAGAGCGCAGTGGGGTGGGATACCTCCCCTTGTCCATTGTTTCTAAGACTAGCAACTGGCAGAAGTCTGCTTAAAACAAAACTCCTTCAGAACTCAGGTGTTTCCTGCTGTATCCAGAAAGGAAATAACAGAGAAGGCAGTCACATTACTTACCTCTTTCAGTTCAGTATGGTTTTGAAAAAACTAGTAGTGGGACTACAACTAATGCATTTTGTGAACAGTAAGAAAACGCTGCATTCAGCCCTGCAAGTGAGCTTGGGGAAAGATGGACTGAAGGGTTAAGAGCCAGTGTCCAAACACTGTAGATGCTCACGTCAGACTGACACACGCACGTACCTCCCACCACCATCTTTGCACTGCAAAAGATGGGCCACTGGATTTTTTTTCTCCCCCTTCACACCACAGAAGAGGTAGGCCCCTCGAACAGTCAGTGGTATTTTTACAGATAACACCATACAGCCCAATAAACTACTGCAAACACTTATTAGAAAGGTCTCATTCATCTACACACACATACACTCCCCATGCAAAGGAATAAAATGGGAGGGGGGCAGGGAGGAGAAAGAGATGCATGTTCAAAGCTGTCCTTTATTTTCATTGATTTTTTTTTTCCCAAATAGGTTTAGGTGAGTCTTCAGTTAAAATAGGGTGAGAAACACTGCCCTGTCTTCTCCCCTCCCCAAGGCAGGACCAACCACATCTACAGCACTCCTGACAGATGGTGGTCTCCACTGAATCACTTCAGCTCATCTAGGCATTCATCAAGGCCATTAATTAACAACCTCCTGAAAAATGCAGCACTTGCTTGTGTAGAAAGAGTCTTACGGGAATATTTTGCTTGTTTAACATGTGACTTAGCAGGCAGCGATGGGGAAGACAAACTGCTAGCCAAGGAGTTAAGCGGGGGGGGAAATAAAAGCTGCCACCTGGGTCAGAGGATGGGCCATTTAATCCAGTAACCGGTTGCCAGCAGCAACGGTCATGAAAGAGCATCAGAAACAGAGCAAGTGCAGGGCTCCCTGCTAGCTCCCAGAAAATGCAGCTGGGAATGGTATGAGCTAGACAGTGTATCTGGTTTAAAATCTACCAACAGACCTATCTGCACAAACTCGTCTTTTTATGTTATAAGTGTCGTTTATAGCCATGGTCTCCAGAGTACCATGTAACAGCAAGTTCCTTGATTTAATCATGTCATGTGAAATTTTTTTTCCTTTCATTTTGTTTCTAAACTTACTACCTGGCCATGTTGCTGGGGGCCTCCAGCAGTAAATAATGATTCCTCCTCTTCTCTTGGTCATTTATCAGTTGGCAGTCTTCTCTCATCCCTCCTCATTTTCCTTCTCAGCGGCAGCCCCTGTGTCCTTTTGGTCTCTAAGCAGCATATATAGCTTATACGCCACAATAACATCAGGGCTCTACCTGCACCTGACTGAAGCAAACTGTGACAAGTCATCTTTTGTTTAAATGCAGTGTTATCTTGAATCACACGTGCTGGGAGGGCTGCTCGGATCCGACTCTGCAACAGAAGAGCCTAGTAAGACAGACGAGACAGGGAGAAAGAGACTCCAAATAAATACAGATTAAGATACATCAGCTTTGAGTGAAGGTGACACAGTGGTTTCTGAGCCAAGGCAAAACAGGTTAAATAATTAAGCCATCATTTTGACTGTTCTTTGTTTCCTTTAGCCAGAGGATGTCTTTGATGGATGTCAGTATATTTTTACTCACTGCAAATAGCATTACAAGGTGGCTGTTATATTATATCCTTAAGGTTAACAGATGTTTTATACCCAGCTGTACAGGAGAATCACTGCATATCATACGCTCTTCATGAAGCAGCAAGTTAGATTACCTGAAGATAACAGGATCCATTAAATGCTTAAAAATCTTACCATAAACCAGGAGGAAAGGGGGGGTGGGGGGTGGGCAGGGCAGAACACCAAATCCAGTCTCATTCTTCTCTTCACAAGTCATGTCAACTGTGTCTGCATCATTGCTAAGGAAAATTTTGGCTGTGTCTAGTAAGGAACAACCTGAGAGAGACAGTTTCAAGTGAAGTCTACATATGGGTCTGCATATAATGCAAGCAGTGCTATTGAGATGGTGAATACAATAAAAGTGTAAGCTGTGATTAAACGCTGGCTTACTGAGTTTATTTGTTAGCAGCAGTGGATGGCAACACTGTAAAGTCAGTTCTACTTCTAAGCTGCCATTGCTGAAACACACTAAAAATTAATGGACTTGTTTTAGTACTCATACTCGCTTTGTGGTGCCAGCATAGTCAGGATCCATAAACTCTTTGAAATGTTTTTTGAAAACAAATGCTTTTTGAAAGTAAATATAAAATGCTAGAAGGGCGAGCAGAGATAAAAAGGTAAAACATAGTTAATGAAGCTTTAGAGGCATCTACAGAGTAATTTCACTGATTTAATATTCCCGCATACAAAGACAAAGCAGTCAGTGTGAAAGAACATAAGACGGGATGAATACTTGGCAACTAATAAGACTTCTAATGACATTTTCACTAGATTTCAGAGATGCTATTGTGTCTTTTAGGCCTCACTATATGCAGCCTGTAGCCTGTTATTACTGAAGGAGGCTTTGAGAACAGGAAGGGCAAGAGGAAAGTACATTTATTTCAAGGTGTGTGGAAATAACCACCCACACAGGTTGGCTTTCTTTTCTTCCTTCACGTTACCTCACTGTCATGACACCCTTCATAGATGCGTGTAAAAGAATGACCAAGATTTGGATCTCTTGTTCTACAATACTACTTCCAATTGAAATTAACGTTGCAAGTAGCCAAAAAGTTAAAACTATTAGACTATTCCATGGATGAAATTCTATTAGCACGTGCTCTAGATCCAGGAGAATTCAGGAGTCCATTTCCCATAGATATCAATGGAAGATAATTGCTAAATACTATTGTTGTGGGCCTGGGCTGAAACTTTTGCATACCCAGAATATCACAGCATTTAACCCCTTGAATCTAGAGCACCTGCTAAGATACTGCAGAAAAACCTGGGGATGTTTATTTTACCGCTCCTTCTGGTAGGAGATAGATGCTTTTCCTCTGTGCATCAAAAGCTCTCCAGAAGTCATGCTGGGACACGGATCAGCAGCTCTGCTCTAGCTGATTAGCAGCTAGATCTGACAGAAGGGAATCAGGCATCAGGCATACAATTCCTCAGACAACAGAAGCCTGGAAGAAAAAAATGGCCAAAGCTTTCTTGCGGGAGCAGACTAGATTAGTTCGTGTCTTACGGCATCCTCCCTCTTTCCTGCTCCAAGAGTTTGTCATCACATCATACAATTGCCATCTCTGTTACCACAACTGGTTGAAATAAAAAAAAAAAATAAAAAAAATAAAATAAAAAATTCATCTTTCCTCTCATTTCTGCTCCTGACAGTAATCAATTTTTCCTGCTAATTACACAGCTACTTTCTAAAATATCAGATCCTCCATGGCCTTTCAGTTTCCCTAGACAGTGCAGGGCAGTTACATTAGCGCTTGAAAGAGATGAAAGAATTCCACAGGCTTACTTAAACACGGTAGTAACTCAGGGACTGGAAGTTAGAAATCTCTGTATATAAAATAATACTGCACAGCAAAATCTGTTCCACTAAACTTACTTTTAAATGTACGAGTTTAACAAAAATTTATTTTCTAACTTCTCACAACTGTGACTGGAGAGGAATAGTGGATATTGTGTATGTTCAGATTGTAGAAGGTAAACGTTCAACATTAAGATGTCATGTACATAAACCCAGCTTCTATTTCTAATATATTGTTAATTATTCCCCACACATCCGTGCTCTCTCACTTTATACTGAAAACAAGATTATATTAAAGGACTCTGAAAATATAACAACAAAAAATTGAATTATCTGACCTATACTCTAGGTCGAGGAAACCAGAGAAAGCAATCTGAAAAAAAGTACAAAAAAAACCCATTAAAGTGATTTGAGAGAGAATGAGATAATCTTGAGCACCACCACCGCCTGCACGAGATTACTTGGAACAACAGCACCACCCACCGTCCGCATGGCGAATGGCACAGGCACCACCTGGAAAAAAAGACACCCCCGTCCCGTTTGGGAAATGGGAATTGAATTAAGTCACTCCACCGACACCCAGAGGAACGTGCGCTTTAACTACAGACACTAAAAGACTACAAACAAGCACTTCCAATTAGTTCCTTTCGCTGATTAGAGCAGGAAATATTTCTTGAAGTCACAACTACGGAAAAAAAACTTTTGTGGTTCGTTTGCTTTTGGAAGGAGGTCAGTGCACTGCCAAGCAGGGAAGGAGGCACGGGGTGTCCCCCCTCAGGTCCCAGGTACAGCAGAGTGGGGGAGACCCAGGAGTCCTGCACCCAGCCAGACAGGCACATCACGATCATTAAAGCTTGGGATTCAACTTGGGCCTCACAGCATATTCCAGCAGTTGGATTTTTGAAAATAATTAGTGAATTGAAAACTGGGCAGAGAGAACAAGTCTGTCCGCCTTCGTGCGGTTCCACCAGGCGTGCCCCTGAATGCAGGAAGCACAAGCAGCCACTCCAGCAGGCACCAGCTCGGTCCTCACCACCTTCCAAGTCACTGCTCGCACAAACATGGGCCATGGATTCACTGGTTGTGCCTGGAAGGCTCACAGCACTCCTCACAACAACGAGATGAACAGCCCAGAGACCCCTCCATGAGGTTTCAACATTTCTGTAGATGCTTTGTTGAACAGGGACAGATGTAACCACACGATTAAAAGCTTTACTCAGTCAGAGAGATGAAGCCTTTCATTTACCAGTCAGAAATGCAGCGTCAGTAGCAATGAACTACAGGTATTTGACAGGTAAGTTATCTACAGAGTGCTTTGTAGTCACATTCCACATACCTATTCCAGGCTCTGGATTCTTTTCAACATCAATTTTAACATTTTTTTTTTTTTATTTAAAATTTGCAAGACAGAGAGGAATCATTTCAGAGGAGAAAGTTACTATTTCTGATGAAAGCAACCCAGAGCAGCTGCGTGTTCTACACCAGCCACCTCACCCCTCCTTGAATGCCAAATGGAGGAAGATAAGAGCCTGCCTGCTCCGCCTGTCCCAGGCATTGGAGCAGGGATTTTACATTAAGAGTAATTCATTTCTTTAAATAACAGACAAATGTATTGCTATGGTCACAGTGATGAAATGGGGGGAAAAAAAAGGAAACTAGTTGAGCTCTGAAAAGGTCTAATTTCTGAGGCACTTCACTATACTTCTGACAAGACAAAAATCATGCTCAAAGTCAGCATCTCTGTTAACAGCTTCAGCAGAGAAACCAGCATCTGAATCAGTTAAGGACTGATCTAATCTCATTTCTCCATACTCAGTCACTCTCCAACAAGCTTGAAATGAAAATGCAGTAAAAGAGTTTTGTACCCTGTCACTGGTCCAGCAGCCCCACCTCTCCCCAGCCCCGTTCCTCTTTGGAGGGTCAGCCGAAGGGGAAGAAAACATCAGCTTTGAATACTATCAAGTTGCATTTCTAACGGATGCCAAAAATACCTACACAGAACACAAAAGCTCTCATCCACACTCTTCGGCATAATTACTCACTCACCAGTACACTGGACATCCTTTGCTGATCTATGACTTTAAGATGTATTGTCCACTAAATCAAAAAGGAGAAAAAAGTTATTACTGCTTAGGCTTTTCACACTTAGTATTGCCTTATTCACAGATTATTGCTTTCAAGACAGGATTTGAGTAAATAAATGCCCACAGCAATTCCAGCTGTCAGAGTTGAAATGGGATAAAGAAACAATATGAACGCCACCACATCGGGTGATCCAGTGACACATGTCCACAAAATCCTGTTTAATTCTTCAAATTAATTCTGTGCTTCAACACAAGTCTTTTTTCTATTTTAGATTTAAAGGCCTCAACCACAATATTTTCTCTAAACGGCTGGATTATCTAACAAGATAAGCAGCTCAATTTCATTTAACAAGAATTTATCATGAATAAAAAAAATATTATATGCATCAACAAAAAATGGAGGAAAAAATCAATAAGCTAGTAAATACCACTTTTTTTCCCCCAATACAAGATAGACACTTTGTGATGAAAACAAATAAAGAGTATCATATTTCTAGTAATAAAATAGCATCCCCTAAAACATTTTTCTGTGGGAGGGAGAGAAAAAAAGGAGGGAGAGTAGGCAAAACCAACAATATTTGAGTTCTTGAAGTTTGCCTTTAAAATAGATTCTTCATAGGTAAGAGGGTTGATTTTACTGCTCATGTTACAGTTTGGTCTTGATTTAGCAAAGAGGTTGATAGGACTTACTCAACACTTCGGAATTGCGCCAGAAATTAACTGAACACAAATTTTCATTAATCAAAATCAGAAGGTGGAGAGAAGAAAAACAAACACCAATGATTGATTATTGCCACAAAGAAAGTAATTAATTCATAGGCAGCTGTCATTTAAAGTTATTTTAGGATGGCACTGTACTGGAGATCCCATATTTTGTATTCCTAAAGGAAAGTTACATATCAAATACAGGAAATACTACGATTCAATAAACTTCTTTCCATTTTAATTAGATTTCTTAGCAAAAGCATAGGTTGTCAGACATTGTCTTCTGTTTGATCCCTTCAAAAGGGAATTTCAAATGTTTCTGCACCATTTGCATCTTAAAACTTTCTGTAGATGACTGATATTATAACGACCCCAGCACAACTCCTGTTCAGAGTTACTATTTATAAATTCTGACAGTAATTTAGATCAGTCAGTTTAAGCCATAAGCATCGCGTTTGTAACAATGGTGAACCTTTGCTGGAATAGCTTCACATGCGCACCAATCATCACAGACTCTTCTGCCTTTGGTGAAGGAAACCCAGCAGCAGCCTGCTATACACGGCACACACTGAAGGATGCCTTTCAAGTGGCAACAGAAAATACACATCTACAAAAGAACTGGTAACAAATCATGAAGATCAGATGCTATTTTCCTAAGAATTCTAAAGAAACTGAAAGAAGATGAAAAATTAAATAGAGTTTCTAATCTCCAGCAGCAAATGTGGCACCTTGGCAAAGATTGTGGAGGGATCTACTGGGCTGAAGCTCCAGAGCAGTAGTTCTGACATCCACACTGAACAAAGGGATAAAAACCATAATAATGAATACCAGCAGTGAGGATGATAAGTGTGACGCATTGCAGAAAAGCCAGCACAGCTTTGGGGGGAAAAAAGTCTTGCCCCCTACATCTGTTAAATTTTTTTGACAAGTCAGAAAGCATATAAACAAGGAAGACAACTAACTCCAGGTAGATCTGATCCCACGCCACCATTTTTGCAGCCATTTTCATAGCTGCTCACCAGCAATTATTTTGTGCATGATTTTACCTCAGCAAATACTAACTCACTAAAAATACAAACAAACAAAAAAAACCCACAAACCCACACACCAAAAAAAACCCTTTCTGTTGTCACAAGATTTCTAGGCAGTGGTGATGCTAAGCTTGTAGCGCGTGCAGCTGGCCATGTTATTCAAGGATGACGAACTGCGAATTAACACTCCTTGCTAACATTTTGTAAAGATTTGACAAAACCCAAAACTTACAAATGCTTAAAATTAATCCCAGGAAAGAGGAGAAGAAAACAAAATCTGAACATGTAATATAGTTTTTTCTTCTGCCAAACACCTAGAGATCTAACAAAAGTATTGCTGCCTGAATCTTACTAGTTATGTCATGTTATTTGGAAAACATTTGATCATATTCCAAAACACGACACTGCACCACTCTGACAAGCTGGTAAACACAATATAGACAGACAAAGTTTGTAACTGGTACAGTAGCAAACCATACAAGCAGCTTAGACTGACTGTATTTCAGTCTTTATGTATAAAGTCTCAACTATATTTTAATGTACATTTGGTTTAGTTTTTAAGTTGCTTCTCTACATCTGGATTCTGCCCCAGTCTCCCTCACAGACAAATAAGGTGGAACAGGAAATGTTACGATTAAGGCACAGTCACGAGATTCATGCAATCTGATTTCAAGCACCATGTTTTGACTTCACATTCAACCTAAATTTCTCAATTTGGGTCTGTACCTGCAGAAAGCCATTTGAAGAATCCCTTCGCTAATACTGTGAGGCTCTCCTAATCCCAGGCGCAATTTGTGACAGCAGACACCAATCCAGAGCAACTAAGCTTGAGTCCCATCTCCCTTTCCACAAAATTTCTTCTCACCCTCCACACATTCCTAGCCCTTCCCTCCGCCAGCAGCGGTCCTCACCGGGCGCCTCAGTGAGCTACTGAGGGCATCAGGCTGTAGCTGTGTGGTTGGGTTCTGCCCGCCCAGGGCAGGTCACCCAAAGGGTCAGAAAAGCTTCAGTGCCAGAGTGTTGGAGGGACGGGAACATGTCGCCTGAAGAAGAGGGCAGAGCAGGATTACAGCAGCACCATTTCAATCAGTTTAAACTATGGTGCAGGTGCAAACCACACCCACAGCCATCCCCACATACAGCAATAACAGAGAATTCTGTAAACTGTTCAGGAAGAGCAGAGGAAAGCATTTACCTGTCTCATTTAAAAATAAAATCAGTTGTGCTGGTTTTAAGCCTATTAAGTCTTAAATTTGGACAAAAAGCAGCAGGGCAGAGAAAGAGTGAGAGTGCACAAGCAGGAAAGAGTGAGTGCGTGTGTGTGAAAGAATGGAAGACGAACGTTTTAGAGTGGATTATGCTTTAGTTAACATATTTACTTATAAAAAGAGCTTTCATATCTTACACTGGAAACCAAATACTTTTTAGCAAAATATCATGACAGTAATAATTCTGATTACAATGTAAAAAATGAAAATTTTACATTTATTGAAATGAAAGTTTTAAAGCTCTTAGTAATCTGTGAAGAATCAATTTCAACAGGACTATTAAAATATGCAGTTTCTACAGCTGATGTATGTGACTAACCGATAAGCTAAGTTTAGAACCATGGTGTTTAGACCTTATAATGCATGAAACAGAAGTCTCTTTATTCTCCTTCACACATGCCAATTTAATTTTCAGAGCCAGTCATGAATGATGAACCAAACCAGTGAATTTAAGGCAGCCTATGTAACAGACTGGTGCCTCTCTCACACTACGCTCTGCTCCCCTTGCTAACCTGATGAGAGAGTGGTGCTGCAACCATCCTCTTTTCACCCAAAATCCCTGAGGTATGGATCACTGTCTTCCCACCTCTTCTTCACTGGCTTCCATCCCCAACATCTTCCCAAGCGCAGCATATCTGCTCTACTTTGGCACTGTGCAACCAGCTCTCCCTCCTTCCCCCAGCTTTGGAGAAGACAAAGCAGCACAAAATGAGAATGCAATGCCCAGCAAGTACCAATAGTTCAGTATTTCAGCTATACCGAACAGCAGCACCACCACAGCACCCACATACTAGACTAGACATCAAGATGTACAGCTGCAAAACATCATATATACTTAAAAGCCTGCATAACAGGAAAAAATACACCAACAGTTCAAAGCAGTGGAATCATATGAAAAGGAAAATAGATCTTTGCCCATTAAAAACCACATACAACTGTGCTGAGAGGGAAAAAATTTATTAGTCCTTTAGATTTCCAATGATTGCTAGTATTAGGGTCAGCAATTTCATTCAAATACTACATACAAAGGATATATTTTCTTCATTTGCAATGGTAGAGCTAGCGTAACATTCAGTGGAAATGTAAGGAATAAAAGCAAAAATAAAAACATCTTCAAACTATTAGTGAAATACATTATTATTTTTTTTCCTATTTCAGCAAAACAATTGCAAAGAACTGGGTTCTGTGCTCAGTATGCATCTTCCATGGAGATGACTCTTGCATACTCACAGAAGGCACTTGAAATTCCTGGAAGTTGGGATATCAGGAAGAGGAGGGACCAGCTATCGCTTGGGTAACAATATACTCATTTTTAATAAGTGCAATACTAGTATAAATTTAAACAGCCACAAAGCATTAAGATACAAAAACTTAGCTCAACATGCTAACCAAAGGGCTGCAAAGCTGGAGCACAACAAATCCTTCGTGTCACTGTCACCATTACTCATCATCTCCACCACAGAGGAGCAGGAGTGCTTTCCTGTAGTCCCCAGATGTATCTTTCTGTTAATATAACAGACCAGTCACCATGAGTCACAACCACAGAAATGTGAAGAAAAGCAGCAGCCAAGGAGGACTCCAACAGATTATACATTTGTCCCACCCACAGGAAATCCACTTAGATGACTCCACTCGGGAATGACGCAAGGAAATTCTCTGTCTCTTATGTTAGAGCTGCATTTACACAGACAGACTTTCAGAACACAAAAAGCCTCCCAAAGCTTTACTAGAACCGAGCTATCCATTGCATATTAGAATGCATTTGTCTGCAAGTGAGAAAGTCCAAACAAAGGAGAAGCCAGAAGCAGCACCAAAAGCAACCGCCTTTAAATGTGCAAAGTGCACCTGCCATCACTTAGAAAGGCCTCGTCCCTCCTCCCTGTAATTAATGGGAAGCTCTGCTACTAATTCTGCCAGACAGCTCTATGGGCCTGACTGACAGCGTCAAAAGCAACTCCACCCAGCCTAATTAAGAGAGCACAATGATAGGAATGATAACAGAAAATCGTAAAAAGCAGCATTAAAATATTAAAAATAAAACAAAATACCCCCCCAAAAAAAATCCTTGGAGAAAAAAGCACTTCGGCTTCAACTGCAGCAACAGCTGGCTCTGGATTACTTGCTGGCTCTTTCCCTTCCTGCTCCTTCCCATCCACTCAAAGGAGATTATGATTCAGACTGATTCCACAGTGAAATGCTTTCCACTGAAATGGTGCAAAAGGTTCCACACCACAAACCAAGTTTTAAACTTCAACCTCATGATAATTCAAACTCCCAACCCCAATATTATTTCTCTGGAGCCGGCACCCTCTCTGAAGCACTGAAAATTAGAAGGAACCCAGACAAGAAAAAGGAAATGAAGTAGTAGCTAAAAATAGCGTATGAGTAATTGTAATTTCAGAAAACCACATCTGCTCTCCTAGTGAACACTGGAAAGAAACTTTTAGCTTTTCATAGGAAGTGTCCCCCACTTAAATGACACTATGTGGCACTTCCCAAAACTGCAGACCAACCCCCACTGCTCTCAGAGTGCACTGCGTTGTCCGGCTCTACACACATCCGCCCCTTTCCATAAAAATAAACAGTGGAAACAATGACATGTCGATCACCCCTGTTTTCCCTGACAACAGAATAGTAATTTTACCTGAATCGTTTGATGCAATGATTTTGCAAAATTCTTTCTGAATTCTCGTCTAATATCCAACAGATCAATTTCACTTCTTGAAACCATGACTCTGATCAAGGTATCATCATCAGTGCCGGCCCCCTTAAAAGAAAAGTTTAAATATTAAAATACTAGTTTGTTCTGGACAGATGCTATAGCAAAATAACAAACACAAACAACAAAATGCACAAGAGTGCAACATGAAAGCACCAAGTACAACAAGTGGTGTCTCAAAACACTCCTGCACTACATGTCTGCTCCAAAACGGATAATATTTGAGACATTATCACAAGACATTCACACTGCAGTGTGGAGAACAGAGGACTGACCACCCAAGGTGCTCTAATCCCTGAACTTCTATGAAGTAGGGTGAGACCTTTTATTTCATGTTTCATCTCACAGGCCTCAACCATGAATACTCATATAAATTTAAAATAATCCAGTTCCAAGATTACATAGTAATATGTATATATTACATATATCTGATCGCCACAATCAGAATCACATGCTAATCAGCCGTTCAATGCAGTCTGAGACTGCAGAATTGCAGTCGGTTCTGGAACTGGGTACATAAATCCTAACCATGACAAATACAAAGCATGTAACATTGTACAGCAAGACACAGGCAGAGCAGCTCATCCCCACAAATTATCCAGCTGTGAATTATGAAGGCAAACTTCACAAACCTTTTCCGGCCACGCAAACATGCTCCACTCTTTCATTCATATTTATTGCTTTAAACGTTTTAAGTTCCTGTGCCAGCAGGCTGTGCCAGACTAACATCCTGACCCCTCCTGCTCAGACAAGTCAGACTCCACACAAGCTGAAGCAATACGAATTTTCACATGCTGACCTGCTAACGCACCTCAAGGAAGGACTTGGCAAAGCCCTCACGATCATCTTCAGCCTAACGTCCAGGGTCACTCAATCCTTCGACTGGGTGTAATATTCTTGGATTACACCTAAAAATGCCCTAAAGCTGCTCAAAAGTTATGCCACGAGTCCAGTGGTTTCCGAGTAGGATTTGACATTAGAATCTGGTAGAAGTCAGGCTCTGCCCCATCTAATCACGAAAGCAAACTCTGTGCATTGTAGAACTTTGTCATGACAAACTAATTAATTAGAAGTACAAACTCCCTGCCAAAGTAATAAATGATGATCTTTCTTATCTGAAGTGCTTAATGATTTTTATTTAAGTTGAAAAAATAATTGGGGATGTTACCAGCAGACGTTAATCAGGCCCCTCGTAATAGAAATGTAAAAGATTTACAGGAAAAGCTTTTCTACTGCATTCTTAAAAAAAAATAAATTAATAAATAGATAAGAAAAAAGTAATCCTCCTCATACAGCTCTCAGCATGCTTTCATGTTTTATATTTTCCACCTGAACCTTATTTTACACTGATGTTTATAAAAGCTGTAAAGCAGCTTTTAAAAATTAAGCTATCATTTCATCTCTTTTCACTAATCCTCACGCTGACATCTCATCAACACAACCGTCTGGTGAGGAACATGCTTTAGTGCTTTCCAGCAAGGGGAAGGGAGGAATTCTTCAGGGAAGTTGGTAACTTGCGTGAAAACAACAGACTACCTACCTTGGTTTTAATTAATATTAGCCACTGTGAGTTAAAAATACAGTTTTCCCTGCTTATCTCTTCCGATCCAAGAGAAGGTGAAGCCAACAGAAACACAGCTGTGTCACTGACGGGATTTCCCTGCAGAACCTTTTGTAGCTGTTTAAGCCTCTTTCCTTTTTCTCTTGACAAGTTTCTTTTCCTTCTCAAAATGGGATGGATGGTCATCCCAATGTGTTTCAAAGGTAACCACACCTTCAGTCTGTAAATACTCATCTCCAAAATAAAGAGCACTAAATCTGCATCATCTACAATTTAGGTTTTGGTCATATTTACTTCCTCAATATATCCACCACCTAAAGAGGCTGTAGTCCTTATTTAGCTGAAGGTGCCCAGTGGATCTAACTAGACATTTTCCAATGTAACACGACCAAGTCCAAAAACGGCTGATGAGACTGATGTTTCCTGTAAAAGATTTATGGTCTCACAAACTTATGATGAACTCGAAGTAAAGCTTCTGAATCCTCTCCCAGATCTGCATTCCCCAAACCTTTTGCAGATGCTTAGTGATACAGTATTCTGTTGGCATTTACAGTGAAAGAAGAAATGAAGAACAAGCGAAAGGGAGAGGAATTGCAGCTGGGGGAGGTGGAAAGTGACATACGGAAAACACATACATACCTTCATGGAATAATACAAAGTCTCGGCAAAATAGGCAGGCACGCTTCGGATGCATTTCACTGAAAAAAGGCAAAGGATTAAATTACTGATTGTTACTCAGTACAGGACAATCATTCACTGTCAAGACAAGGTGTGCACTACTGAGCCATTCTCTCCATTGTGGACAATAAAGTATACAGCTGCCAGCTAGTCTGTTCCTCTGCTACAACTTTGTGTTGTAGGACTCAGAATGCACCATATATTTCCAATAAAAAAAGAGACCTTGCTAGTCAAATTCTACTCCCAGTTACAAATCTACTACAACATTGTCCTAAATGAGATGCTAAGAATACAAACCAAGGCAGAATTTTGTCTCACTTTCTGACAGAGGCACGACCAAACAGAAGACAGTTCCCTACTGCACCCTGCCCCGCTTCCCCCCTACCCCCATCTTTTAAATGAAGAATAAAGGCCTGTTCTCTAAATACAATGGTACCATTTACAATTCCAGGTGATTAACTTTAAAAAGGAACCGTGTCTTCATGCCTATAATAACTGCCATTTAAGGAGGCCCCAGCATAAATGAAGACGGCCAGTTCTAGATCTATTAAGACTTAATTACCAACTGCCAAAAGCAGCTTCTCCAAATCACCAGAGGTTTCACGGTCAATGGTCTCTTCAATTTGAAAGCCAGAAATAGTCATGTATTTGTCAAACACTGCAAAACAGAAAGTGTGCTTAGTCACATGTCTACCCAGCATTTCTCCCAGTATCCTCCTCTGTAGAGGTTAATGCCATCTATATCTCATTATCCACAGTTCAAATGCTATCGTCCACTCATTCTTCCTTCTGTCCTGTTTTAAATACTTATTTCCTACCAGATTACTGCTATACAACACATTCCTGTACCTGGGGAGAAACAATCTCATGCACCAGCACATGCTAGGGGTCAGCCAGCTGGAAAGCAGCTTTGCAGAAAAGGAGCTGGGGGTGCTGGTGGACACCAAGTTGAACACGAGGCAGCAATGTGCCCTTCTGGGAAAGGCGGCGAATGGTATCCTGGGCTGTATTAGGAGGAATGTTTCCAGCAGGTGGAGGGAAGTGATCCTTTCCCATCTGCTCGGCACTGGTGAGGCCACACCGGGAGTGCAGGGTCCACTTCTGGGTTCCCCAGTACAAAAGAGATATGGAGCAGCTGAAGTGAGACCAGTGAAGGGCCACTAGGATGACTAAGGGACTGGAGCATCTCTTCTACAAGGAAAGGCTGAGAGAGCTGGGACTGTTCAGCCTGGAGAAGAGAAGGCTCGAGGTGGAACATCATCAATGTGCACAAACATGTGAAGGCAGGGTGTCAAGAAGACGGACCCAGACTCTTTTCAGTGGTGCCCAGTGCCAGAACAAGAGGCAATGGGCACAGGAGGTTCTGTCGGAATATTAGGAAACACTTTTTTCCTGTGTGGGCATACTGGCACAGGTTGCCCAGGGAGGTTGTGGAGTCCGTGCAGATGTGCAAAAGCCGTCGTGGACACGCTCCTGGGCAGCCTGCTCTAGGTAGCCCTGCTCAAGCAAGGTTGGACAAGATGACCTCCAGAAGTCCCTTCCAACCTCAACCATTCTGTGATTCTGTGAACACACCCAGTGAAAGGGTGCAGGGAGAAGAGGGAAAGGGAAAGAAGAGAAGTTTTAAGAAATTGTAAGCATTTTTCCCAGGGTGCAGCTACCACTTAGCCTGAATGCAAGATCTTGTCTGCACTGGACTACTGCATGAAGTTAACTTCACACAAACTGGCCTATCAGAAGTCTATTCAAGTCTGTGTTCATGAACACCCGTAAGACCCGAGTTTTCTATGAAATCTTACACTTCTATCACGCTAAGTAAATGGGTGCATCAAAACAAACTTTAGGATTACTTTAATGCAAATAATGGTAAAAAACTAAACAGTAAAATCACAAATCAAATTACGTTTGAAAATCCGAATTAATCCAAAGATTCAAAAAGGAAAACAAAAAGAATGGAGAACCAACGCAAAACTTACTGGTCATTATTTCAAATGGGCTAAACAGCTTAGTAAAACAGACTTATGAATGGGTAAGGAACAGGGGAAAAAATATTGTCTCTCTTTTAACAGCTAATAAAGTATGAACCTATAAAAGGGTTGATATTTTCAGGGCTGGTTCTCCATCAGATTATAATGAATCATAACAGGCTCTCAGTATCACTTCTACTGCCACAACCTCTTTCAAAAGGGAAAAAATAATAATAAATAAGCACCCAGAAAGAAACATCCCAGCTGTCCCTCAGATCTATCGCACCACTCCTTCAAGCAGGGGATCACCACTGCTAGGGGGGAACAGAATTCCAGGAGACAAAATTAAATATATTAAGTACAGGGAAGAGGTGATTAAAGATTTCTGGGCTTGACAAATGCGGTACCAGAAACAATTTTTCTACCACCAAGTTTGGTAACACTGCGACTTCAGGCAGAAGTTTTCAAGTGTACATGAACCATATCACCTACCCCTCCTTAAATGGGAAACGCTTCGCGTTCCCAAGATGGTGATGAACTTTTCTTCATCCGTTCCCCATTTCAGCTCCCCAGCTCTAAACAAAACCTGTTGGAAATTCAAGAGATCAAAACAACAGCATTTGTTATGTGTCCACACACCCTGCTGAAAAGCTCTATTTGTCTCACTCTACGGAGCATTAAACTTACTAACAAGCTATAGCTGGAGGGAAAAAAATGAAATAAAGTTGTCAACTACTGAACTGACTTTAGAAAGAAATAAATGATAAATTCTGAAATTGACTGTGAAAGCATTCACATGAGTAATACTGCTTAAGGCCCTAAAACTGACTGTGTGCATCGCCCCTTTCATAAGCCTGAAGTTTTCTGAAACTGTGATAACACAGGAGATAAAATCCATTCCCAATACTGCTTTCCCTGCCTTTTTTTTTCCTTGCTCTTCTTCAAATCAGACTAGCAAAACTTTATTATATGATGACTCATATCAGTGGGAGAACCATGCTAACTTGGCCCAGAAGGAAGTTTTCCAATAAGGAGAAGAAGATGGATTTAGAAGCTCTCACAAACAGGATTTGCGGGCTGCTAAAGATTTTAATCATTTAATGGTTTTAGCACATTCATTGCTCTTCAGTCAAGTCTTTCTTCAATGCAGACAATGACCAGGCGATTTGCAGCATTTAGCAAAGTAAA
The DNA here is from genome assembly GCA_013398815.1 of Ibidorhyncha struthersii. Classification (NCBI taxonomy): domain Eukaryota; kingdom Metazoa; phylum Chordata; class Aves; order Charadriiformes; family Charadriidae; genus Ibidorhyncha; species Ibidorhyncha struthersii. The sequence goes on from VZSZ01010267.1 coordinate 2,743,835, forward strand.
ACGCTTTTAAAAGTTGGAATAAGCAACAGGAGGGCGAAAATGAGAAAGAAAAAGAAAATAATCAGAAAAAAAATTTAGTTCTTTTTTCTGACACTAAGAAGGTTTTCTTCCAAATTGTGTGCTAAACACCACGTAAGGAGAAAAGTTTGTACATATTGTAGTGCATGGCATTTTTTCTCCCTCCTCGGTGAGCTGAAGACAGGCAAACAGGTTACCACCTATATTTAGGCAATCAAATATTTCTTTGAAAAATCCCCACAACCGAATCTGCTGCATAGCAATGCTTTTAGCCATCTGTCTGTCCATATGGCAAAACCTGAGTGGGTTGTTATGAATCTCCTATTTATGTTTGTCCCACAATCCTATTCAAAACATATTTGTGACTGCTGCATGCTCTTTTTAATATTAATGGTACAGCTACAAGAGGGTAGGGTAAAAAAAAAAAAAAAGCTATTAAGGCATTGCAAGGATATTTAGTTCAAACAATATATGCTAAGCTCTTCAAATGAATACCAGCACTCTCCACCCAGTAGCAAATTTGAAGTCCCAGCACAGCATTTAGAAATGCCACGAGTGTATTTCTTTAGAGATACCAGAAGTTGTGAATGGCATTTTATGTGAACTCTAACTTTTTACCTGCGTTGCTGCTGTGCAATACCCAAAATGTACGTCAATTGCATAACTTTTAAAAAGTGATATTCACACAACCTCTTCCAAAAAGTTAAACTTTCTCCTTCAGGCATTCTCAGACAAGTCTTGCAAGTTCCCTGCATGTTCATACTATCTTGTAGTGCGAATGCCCATTCGCCAACTGCTTTGAGATAATGTTTAGAAAACACAGAACCAAAAAAATTAAAAATCACCACTGACCAAAAAGCATGCCCTCTAATGTATAAAATCCTTCCTAGAATATTAGATCAACAGAAACATTGGGAAGCCAAAAATAAGTCTTACATTTGCACACTCATGTACCTCAGTTCTGACCATCTGTATCTGGCAATAACGACTAGAAAATTCTCTGAATCTGTTCCAGCTATGTTAGATGTTGAATGTAAAGATATCAGTAAGAGAAATGTGACAGAACGCTTCGCTGTTTGGGTCCCAGCTCAAGTCAAATGTACGTAACAAACCACAGAGACCATTTAGAAAACCAGGACTTTTTCAACATTTAGGTATGGTGCCTCCTAAATTTAGATGCTTATTTAAACTCAATTAAATAGGCCAAAACGAATCTACCTACCAAGGCCTGTGGTTCATGGGTTTCCTCAATTACGTAAGCTCAGCTAAAGGCAAGACTGACACAATGTCATTAAACAGTCTAGTTCATGATTCAAACATTTGCCTCACTAATTTTCAAGCTCCAGTTTCCACAGGATTAATTTTAATACCAGGAGAACAATGCTTTCTGAATTTACATAACAAAGAATAGGCCTGTGCCAGTAAAATACATTTTGCCAGTCTGTCTCTCCATCTTGCCGTGCTATCAGGAAAATGTTTTATTGATCTGGTATTCTACTTTTCCTCCTTGTCACCTTGGACAATCCATATACTTTCTTTCATCTCAGCTGACAATTAATGAGAGGAAAACATCTAGCCCAGAGTTATCTGAAATAACTGAGAAGAAACATGCATTAAATGAGTTCTGTAATCAAATCGCTGAAATATTGACTACCACTACAAAGCCAGTGGCATCCAGCAAGAGACTGCATCAAGGATACCAACTAACTGCTGGTATTCCTCTTCCCGCCTAGAGCACAGGTTTAGTGATCAGTGACAGTGTCATGAACAATGCTCACAAAGGGCACTACGTGAGTCCCTAGAAACCCTTTACAGGCAATTCTTAGACTGTCATCTGGTTACAGTAATGCAGAATATTTGGTAGATTTTTTTCTTTTTAGTATTTCACCCTATATGGAGGCATCCCTCACCAAACAGCATTAACATTTCACTACAACATGTATATGACATGATATGTAAGGATTGAATTCCGAGAAGCTCACGTCAGATATTAAGGAATGAACTGTTAACGTCTCTTGAGTTTTCCAGCAGTGGGTCTCTCAGCATCACAAATCTTCAATCAGAACTCTCTCTTCCAGTGATCTAATCACTGTTCCATTCAGGCATCTCATTAAGTAATAAGCAAAACAAGATATACTTTACACTGAAACGCGAAAGTGCCAAAAATCCTGATCTCAATGTTGCAGGTTTTGACATTTCTGTTGTCCAGAATGTATAAAAGCACAGGAAAATGTAGTAAGAAACACACACAGAGAACCTTAACAATTTCTCTCACATTTGAACTCTAGCTATATACTCTGTTTGCAAGATAACTTGTAGAAATATCCCAAAACCCAAGTCATTCACCCACCTGAGCATCCTGCTCAACAAGACCCTCATCAACTCTGCCATCAGGATCTCTGTTCGCCTAAAGAGAATGTTTAAAAGTTGTTAAACCGAAGAATCAAAAAACAACTTATCTGTTATATTGCGCCTGTAAGAGTTATTGTGAGAAGTCAACCCCTAATGCATCTTGTCCAAAATCATCTTATTTTCCCTTCTGCTTGCATGCATCTTCGAAATAGTGCCTTCAAAACCCTGTCTAGCAGGCATTCTGCTATACCCATGAACATCACAGAAGTTTTTCAATTCAGTGATGTGGAAATGACCCACAACAGAGCTCAAGACTGACCCTGCAAGTCAGGGAAAGTGACTCGGTTTCAGAACCAAACCTGCCTATCCCCACTTCTATCCAGAATCCCAGTTTAGTAAGCAGAAAGCGACAAGTGTACATCAGACAGGAAAACAGAAATGAAAATCATACACACGTGCCTGTACACAAAGAGATACTGACCTGCAGCAGGACCACCAGCAGCCGCTGAAAATAGCCTGATGTTTCTCCTGTGATCTTATCCTCCAAGTTGGCCTCGTACTCTGCAAAACATCAATAGCCATTCATCACCTTTCAGATTTCCTTACTATTTTGAGGAGAAAACAAGGAAAAGCAAAAAGTTCATTTGACTCACAGCTTGTAGAATCATTTATCAGAAACAGCTTTAACAACTAGGACATATTCTACTTTTACTTATAACCCAACATTATTGTAAAAGAGGTGAAAAGATAGTATCTCACACCTAGTACCGGGAGCAGATTACTCAAAATATTTTGAAATACAAGGTGACGCGCATAGATCCAGCTCTTTAAGGAACTAAAGTGCATACAGATCTGGAGTTACGCTAAAATATGGCAGTCTCACAACTATGCAACAACTGTGAGCCCAGAAAAGACTAGTACTAATAAATTTTGCCCTTGGAGACTCTAAGTTTTGCCTCAGACTCTATTAAGACATGAAAATGCCCTGTGTGGCAGGAATCAGGAAAGTTATTTTAGTTGACAATCCAAACTCTAGTTTCTTTCAATATGAAGTTTTGCAACACAGCAGAATGAAGTCCCACTTATTGGACACATCCATCAGTTCACAGATAGACCTTATTTGAAAGACGAGCTAAAATCATATTAAGAAACCTGAACGGAGATTCTAGAACTTTATTTCATACAGAACTTTACCTTGCAGATAAACCTGTTTAATATTCCGCACTTCCTCAGGTGTTCTGGAAGCAAGAATTTCAGTCAACACTTTCTCATTGGTTCCTGCTCCCTGCAGAGGTACAAGTATAAATCAGTTGATGGAAACAAAAGGAAAATGGGAGTTCCCTTCGACAATCAAAAACAAGCATCAGTTTATACACTTGAACCAAATAAAGAAAATTTCTTCTTTCTGGTATATTGTGGGAGTTTTGGAAAGAATTTCTTCCAGTTCTGGTTTGACTGTTTTCAAAACCAACTCAACACTTAAAAGACTCACTGCTGCAGGATTCAGATGAGCCCATCCATGTTCAAGCACACTCACACATGACTCAGTTGTTCACTATTACAGTCAGTGACATCAAAGTAAGTGAATGAGCAGACTAACAGTTTCCATCTTAGCTCTAGTTCATATACTGTCTTTCATCAATTAGGACACAGATAAACATAGAGCCAACCAGCAATGAGCTTTACCCTTCTATGAATTGTGCTATGTTAAACCCACCCTCTCTTCCACTGGAAACACACACATTTTACAGCAGAATTGCTAACTCAGATAGTTTAAGCTGCTGTACTCAATTACAGCAGGCAAAACAGGCACTCTTCACCTTTACAAGGATAAAATTTATAAAAGTCAAGCCAGTATCTTGTTTCCACAAGTCTGAGCCTACTTTGCCTGTAAGAATAAGCCATTGCTCTTTACGCTTCCAAAGAAAAAAGTTGCTTTTTCAGAAAAGCAACACTGAAATACAACATTGTGTACTTTTTGCTTCAGCATGTTATTTACAACCATTCCTGTAAGGAAATCTGAATACTAACTGCATACAAAGATATCCAAAATACAAATCTGGCAGGTTACATGTAATCATTTTCAAAATACAGCCTGTTTCAAGAACATGCTCACTCAACAAGTGAGGCAGGCACAGTTATATTAGTTCTAATCTAAGTAGCAGCAGTGAAAATTGACAGGACACTCTTTAGCACAGATTAATGCTCTTAGTGGAGTTGTTATCTTGCACTGAAGTGTCTGCTATCACATCTTCTTTACTGTTGTTATTCACCTCAGATGAACTGCAGCTAGTATCGACATCTTTTCCTGTGTGGACACATTCTCTGAAATCCTATGATCTTATGTTTAATATCATTTTTTGTAAGTGACAAGAACAAAACCACTCTTGTTTCACTATCTCTATTTTCCCTGCTACACCCATCTGCTGTGTCATTTCCCTGTCGGTCTTTGACTCCTAAGTCAACAAGAGGACCTTGGGAATACATTTTTTCCTTTTAGTCAACAAGGCCTTTATCAGTTTCTCTGTCAGGTGCCATCTCCCCTTCCCCCACTGCATATAAAGACATTACAGAAAACTTCCAGGACTAAAGTTTCTGTTGTCTGAGATACTATTTGCTGGGTCATGGGTTCATGAGCACTAGCTTGCACAGTTGACTAAAGCCCACATATTAACCACTTTGTCATCAAGGATCTTAGGAGTTTATGTGTGGCACCCAACCAAACACTACCTGACACGGGACAAGTTCAATGTGCTCTGCTTTAATCAACAGGTTCTGTGAATAAGCCAGGGACATCCAACTCCTGAATTTCCACAGGCTAATATCAGACAGGTGTGACAGGGCGGGGGGGAATAGGACCACATGGAAGAAAACACACTAAAATATCTACACATACAATGTAAATTGTTTACCTGCCCTTCCCAGAAAGGCAACGATTACATGCAGCTAAAGAGAAATGTTGGAAAGGTAACACTGACAGGGCTATCAACTCTTCTCTCTGTATTACTGGAGTCAGCTTTTAGAACACATTCAATAATGCAGATAATACCTGCTCATAATTTTGGTAGACACCAGTTTATACAAGTATGTTAGCCCATCAATTTTGGAGTTGCACTGTGATCCATCAGGGGCAAAACACTCTCTAGCTTAAATAATAGTCAAGAAGAGATGTACAAATAACATCACACTTTAATGAAATGCCTTGAACTAATGTGCAGCCTGTGCATACCGCTGTATAGCTATAAACCCTAGGTTTCTCACAGCAGAAAAATCTACTGTCCACGGGACTTCAGCACTGTACTTTGGGAGCTAAAAGAATTTAAAAGCAACGTGCACATCTACTTGTTGTATTTAAATCGGAAGGAACAAGTCTTAGTCTTATGCTATGCAGATTTTAATCTGCATCTACAGCAACACTGTTCTCTTGAGATTACATAGTTTCTCAAGAAAATAATTTCACATAAAACATTATACAGGCTAGATTTCTAAACTATCTCTAATGAGTTATTAGGATGAATAAGAAACCAGGCAAAACTCTGGCATCAGCAATAATAGCAGGTGTTAGCATGACATTCCTAATAGAAAAAAAAAAAAGAAAGGCTACTTCTGTTAGCATTTCCTTTAACAAACAGAAGTTCATTCCTAAAAAACAAGAGAGTAACATTTCATATAATGTATTAATTCCTTTCCCACACTCCTCTTACCTTGATGGCATGCTTCAGTGCATGAGCATCAAAAATATAAGTTGGTCTCATCAAAGATACCATCAATGTTTCAAATTTGCCAGTAAGTTCTGACTTCAGGTCATCTACAAGGTCCTAATGCAGAACAAACAGTGCTGTAATGAACAAGGACTAACCATTTTAAAATGGATGCACGTGTGTCTGCAAGCTAGAACACTCTGGTGACACATCAAAAAGCATAAGAGACAGGACTCCTTTTGTTTTAATTGGTACCTGAATTGAAACAAATGTAGCCAAATAAGGCAGATGAAAAGGATACAAGGGCATTCGGGAAACCTGAAACATATTGTGGTATTTTTTTTTCCTCAGTATAGAAATTCTTTAAACCCTAGTTGTTCACTGCACTTGCTATTTGAAAGAAAGGTTACCCAGTGAGAATATTAAAGGATCCAACAATGCTGGAAGAAAGAAACAAGCTGTCTCTGCTTTTAACTGACTTATGGCTTTATCTACCTATATATTTGGTTTTGTTCTCTGCTACAGTATTAGGCTGCTTTATTTCTGTCACATTTTCTAGCTTGAGAAAATTCTTTTCCTGCTATCACCTTACATTCCAAACATTGCGACATAATATTTGATAACTCCTTCCATGCTGAGAATGAGGTCACTACTAGAAGCATACTAACAGGAAACTACAGGGGCTTTTGCACAAAACCCCATCTAAGATACATTGGACCAAAATACAGAAAAAGTAACTAACATCTTTGTGCTAACCTAGAAGGAATATTCTAACCTAGCCAGCAATTAAGGATATGCCAGTGTGGGGGAAAGGGGGAGACAGAAGCAAAACTAGATTTTCATCGATGGAACTGTTTACAGGGAGCGTGATGAATGTGCCTCACAGTATTAAGTAATCATCAGAGGCCACATTCAGCTCATTTCTAGAGGTATTTTTTCTTTTTCTCACCCTGCCAAATAAGGTTTTAAAGGCAGACGCAATTTCTTGACGCTGAGCATTGTTTCTGCTGGTAAGGATCTTCAGAACAGTTTCTTCATCAGTCCCTGAAGTTAGAAAGCACAGAGAGTTACAAACACACTCTAAAAAACAAACAGCAGTGGCACAAACTCAAAAGGCAATGAAAGATTCTTTGAAAATAACAGTCTACTGACAAACAGCAGAAACATTTAAATAACAAATGTCACCATACCCCAAGCTGAGCCGTCAGGTTTGGTGTTCTGCCGTTGCAAAAATATGACTGGAGGACCTACATGTTGTTTGTTCTCCATCAGTGCTCTGTTCCAGACACTGTTCCCAGCACCCACCAGCTATAACATTCAGTCACAGCCTGTATTCTACATAGGAGCTTTGCCTGTGGGCTCACCAAGGGATTTACTTTAGAATAAACAATTTGTCACCTCCCAGCAAAACTCAGTCCAGTAACCCCAAATACTCCAGAGTACAGCTATGCGGAGCTATTATCCATTTTATATACTGTAGTTTGCAAGGCAGCCCTCACAGCACAGCATCTTACTAGCCCTACTGAATTTGCCAATAGGCTGAGGTGTACCACATTCCCCTTCCCTCTGCTTCCTCCCGCAGGCAGCTTCAAAGAAAGCAGCAAATTAGGATTTGCTCTCACAGGGAAATTTTGGGGCAGAAAGCTATAGCGTGAGTTTACAGACCACTTGGTTAGTCTGCATTCACGCTGTGTGCTTGTATTCTTTGTTCACAGTAACTGTAATGTGCTTATGCACTTGCAGACTGAGGGTGCTGTCACACATTTTCCAAGCACTGAGCTTCTACTGTACTGTCATAACTCTCCACAGTTGTTGCCAGTAAATCCACAGTCTAGCTTTACTGTGCAGTAAAACTCTGTGCAGAGAAGTCTGTGGAGTATCAGTTTTTAATGGAGAACGTGCAAACCCCCTTCTTTTTCCCCTTACGCTAACCTAAAAATAAACACCATTGAGCAGCACAGTCAAAACTAGGACACGCCCAGACTCCTGCAGTCCTGGGGTTGTCATTCCATGACATGTAGATGCATGCCCTTCCCTTATCTGCTAATATAAAAAAATGAGTTCAGAAAGGATGTTTTCAAAGGAGTGTGAGCCCTTTGCTTTCCCTAAAATAAATTATTCTTACCCATTCCCTTCATGGCCTTACGAAGAGCTTCTGCATCAGCTCTGGCATCAAAAGGAGAGAAGGCTGTCACGGTGCCTCTCGTGTACTAGAGGAGGGAAAAAAGGGTGGGGAAAAAGGGAAAAATCCGTTAAATAGAAGATAGCATCTTTCAGTTCTCCATACATGAGCTCAGGCTACATTTGAATCCACAGTCCAAAAGATGATAGCATTTTTCTTGCAATTGTCTGACTAAATAGCAGTCTGTGGGTATTTAAACACAGCTGTCACTCAAAAGGTACTGCTATGGTTTTACTCAGCAGTACACCAGCTAAGTTCAGGTATATTTACGTAACAGTAGTTTGCAAGATTGGTATTTACAACACCGGAGCCTGAATGCAGGAAAACGACTATGAAATTATCATTTGTTAAAGTAATATGGGAAATTAATTGCACAAATCACATATGGTAGAAAAGCTGCACAAAGATCCAAGACACATTTGGAAATAAGAACTTCCTCTCCTGAAGAAAAACCTACTGGAGCTCTCAAACAGTATCACACCGACTTTTTCCACCACGTTGCAAATGAGACCTACTGAACTCTGCAGTGACTTTCAATTTTTTTATCATGTTTCTTTTGGCATAAGCAACTTCTTACTCGATTCAGCTACGTTTCCCATAGTACTTTACAGCTAAAAAGAAATAACAGTTTAAACATACGGATAAAAGATCAGCCCATCCAACCACAAAAATAATTCCACTACGTTTCCATGGAACATGGCTCTTCAGGGACTTTCTCTCCAGGTCAAACACAAAAGGATATTCATCACCCTTACGGAAAAGTCCTTGCCTTTATTTAAACATGACAGTTCAAGAACCTGCATGTGTATAGCAGAGTAGCTCACTTTTAAACTATAAAAGGCCAAAATTGAACTATAATGGCCAAAAGGGGAGACAGCTGCGGTTTGGGAATAGGGAGGTTTTTCTAACAGCTGAAAAAGAGAAATTACTTGTAGGCATCACTGTGTAAGTCATCATCACTGTGGGCAGGGCATTTTTCCACTCTCAACAAAGAGGATGAAAAGGAAGTGCCAAGACACCTGCTGAGACTGGCACCAGATTCTTTCACAGGCCACACAGCCATTTGGCCTCTGTGATACAGCCTTTCCCTCAGGTTAATAATTTCAGCCACACAGTGCTTTGGTTTCACGTCAATGTACTTACCCAAGACAGGTCAGCCAGAAGAGCACAGAGAGAAGAGAGCAGGCAAGCACTAACCAGAAACCGCCCTGAAGCACTGCTACCTCTCAGGCCACCTGTGTGTTACCACCATCAGAGACTCCCTATCCCTCCCACTGCAGGAGCTGTAATGAGTTAGGTTTACCTCCCTGTATTTCAGCAAATCAGAACACAAGGTATCATGGTGTTGTTTAATAGCAACAAAAAACTTCTTTCTGGTAGATGCTTTCCAATATCCATCGTACTTCAGAGACATGACAATTCCGCTGAAGTATTCTGCTTTTCCCATTACAAGCAAGTTTTTCGGCAGTAGTTCAAATTTAGGCACAGCAATATGTGTTTCTTGTCATTTTCCTAGCTAATTCCAAAGGCTACTGTGAAAAAATCCCAAGGATTTGGGACTCAACTTTATAAATCAAATTTAATTTGGTAAAACAGATAAAGACTAAAAAGCCTCGATTTTCCTCCACTTGCTTTATTACCTTGCTAGCCAGCATGGGGTTATTTAAAATTGTATTTCCTGCTGTTTGTTTCATATCATCTTAACTATTATAGAACTACCACAATTCTCCTTCGGACATGACTAATGGTCAACAGGTCTCAGAGCAAAGAGTTATTGATCTTCAAGTTAAAGCTTTCCTTTGTTTAGCTTGCTAATAAGCAAGTGGAATTGCCCTTCACAATTCCTGCCTTTTGACAACAGCTCTGTGGCTGTTCTAGACATGCATGTGAACACTAAATGCTAGATTAAATCTATGTCTGCATCATCCTTCTCATTTTTGTTAACGAAGAAGAATTGTTCCATAACTCTCTTTTTCCAAAGCACAGTGTGGAAAGCCTCAGCATACACTAAGCTTGCCGAACAGTTCCTGAAACTCTTCTGGTGCAGCTGCAGTCTGAAAGAGTTTTCTTGATGTCTGAGCACCATTTGCATTGCAGGCATTTCCTTCTGATGCATAGCGTTTACTAGATTTTGGCTACCTACCTGCCACAATCACACTCCATCAGTACTTGAGCAGCACCTAGCTTGCAAACCAGAAATATTGCTGCAGCTCTGCTACCCAGCATAATAAAAATCCATGTCACCTGGGTACCACAAAGACAGCAGAATCTCCAGCTACATCTGCTGCCCTTGACTCTAGATGCTGGTGCTAACGAAACACATGCACAATAGGGGCTGTTAGTATCAGACAAGCTTGGATACAGCTTTGCAGGCCCGAGTCCAACCTACAGTCTAACTGCCTTCAGAAGCTGTACGTGGGCAGATAGGACACTTAGAACAGTTGGCCCATCACTGGGAAAATGTCAAGCCATCCCTAACTTTCACATCAGAAACCTACTCACCTAGATTTTTAGAGCACTGCAGTGTGGCCCAGCAATCAGGGTATGGCAGGAAGTACTCAGGCACACCATATTTAGCAACCACAAATCCATCTAAAACACCCCACTGACCAGAAGCACCCTTGTTAGTTATTCCAGTCCTCATTTCTCATTTGCAAATTCAATGGACAACGGCAGAAAGCTCTGCAGTGGTAACAAACTCAGTCCACAGAGGGAAGAGCGGTCTCCTTCCCAAACATGGCACCTTTTGGCCAGTGAAAGAGAGGGCAAGCCCTGTTCTAAAACACCATCACTGCCTGAACCACTGAAGTCAACATGTAGTCACAGAGAATCTGAAAGAGGAGCTATGAACCAGACCTTTCTAACAAAATAACAGATCCATACAAAAGAGTTTCTAACAAAGCCAGACACTCATTTATCAGACAACTCAGCTACAGTTCCAACATTAAGTAGAGTTTAAACTTTTTCAAAACAAACTGGTTCTTGCAGATGGATCACAGCATCACAACTGCTATGCCATCCTGACCTAATATGAAAAATGGTGAACTGAAAGACAACTATTTAATATTTACTTACAAACTTCACGACTTTTTATAGAGGTAAATAAATTATTACTTTTAGTATCTCTAAGAATGTTGCTTGCCATTTATGCAAACAAATACACAATAATGCTACAGCCTCATAGGTTGTTTTTATTTTGGTTAGTAAGTTTCCCACTCAGTAGAACCTAAAGTACATCAATGGGAAAGAGAACACAAACACTCTTTGATATAAATCCTTTTGTAATCTGGAGTGATCCCTGACTAAATAGCAACATCCCACCCCAGTCAGTAAAATATGAAGAGAAGCACAACAACACAAGACCTCAACAGAAAGAATATCACAAGATTCTAACACCCAAAACCTACCCACATTCTTTTCTTTCTACATTCCCCAATGCACTGACTGTTGTTAAGCAACCACGTACAGTGCAAGCGGTTTGTGATTATACACTAGAAATAAACAGCAGCTTCCATTTTCTCCAGACACTTACCAATGAGACCAACGAAACCCCTAGATACACAAAACTAGCACTAAGAGAAAAGACAGAGGAGGAAAAAAAAAAAAAAAAAAGACTTCAAAGCAAGAGATGATCTTGCTTTCAAATTTATGCCCCTCCAAATGAGGAAAGTCATGTTCTCTGTTATTTTTGCTTATTCTGCTCTAGCAAAAAGTTTGCAGAAGGAAAAGAAGACACAATCTCATCAGGCGAGATGCTTCTAACCAGCACCTCAGAGCTACATTAACTTCCCCCAAGTGACAACTTTGACTTCACAATTTCATGTTATGTGGCCACATATCCTGGCAACAGCATTATCTGTAAGATCAACAATAGCCACTTAACAAGGTTCCTTTTAATTTTTCCCACCAGGCATACAAAAAATTTCCCACCCACAAGATCCCATGTTTAGCCACTGTTAAATACAAAGCATTTTTTATCAGCAAACAAAAGACCATACTTGAACTGATTCAGACTTCTTCCTGGCTACCCTTGCTCTGTACCCACTCGCAGCAAGTTCTTACCAGTCAGATTTCCCATAGCTGAAGAGCTACCCCCTTTCACGATGCTGCTCAGCAGCAACAAAAGTAGGGTCTCATCAATTTGCCATGGGAAATCCCAGTGTCTAGTGCAGAAAAGGTGGTATGCGATTTTTTAAAAGAAGGTATCTGTTTACAAGATGGCACAGGAAAATTCTGGAGTGGTAAGAATGGAAACGAAGAATGTTTTCTAGCGCACAGGTTGACAAACAGAGAAGGTATGCTATTTTCAGAAGAGAGCCCAGAAGGTCACGTGCTAGAATAAATGAAAGACTGCCTTAAGATTTCTTACACAAGAATAGACATCTTGCAGATAAAGCACAACTTGGTGTTCATCTGTAAATCGAAAGCCTTTATGGCCATTGAAGACCACACAGATCACAGTTCAAATTGTGCTTTAAAATTAACATCATGTAAGGATGTAGTGAAATAATTACATATTTCTTACCAAAATTTCAAGGTCAGTAGCACGTAAATTACATTGTGAGTGGGTGAATATACACACAGAGCTGGTGCAAATACACAGCTATAATGATGTCTCTACTAAACACCTCGCTAAGTTTAGTAATGCTTCAGATCTTCCACTTAAATGGAAGGAGTAAGCTCTGGTCAGCAGACTATATTCACATCTGCCCCACTAAATTTAAACTCCTGACAAAAACTGGAATTACACAACATCTGTGTTGAACTCTGAGACAGTACACCATGGTGATACCAAAGATAGGGAGGAAAGAAAGAAGAAAAAAGAAAAAAAAAAAGGAAAGAGGGGGCGGGAGAGAGGGAGAAGAGCAAGCAACAGCAATGTAGGAACCGACACAGGGACTTTTGCAAAAACACTCAAAGAACCTGTCCTCACAAGTAACCTCAACAAAGCCAAAGAGCTGCTTAAGACCCAATTCTGAAAAAGCATCTGTACTCTGGAATGTGAGATACAATCCTCTGAAGTACTACTGGAGTTGGTGATACTATTCCTGTGCTCCAAGTTCCATGTGTGCATTGGCAGAACAGGAACTCCAGATAAAGCACACAGCAGCCACACCTTCACCAGCAGCAGGCAATCCTTCCCTGGCAGTTTACAAATGGATACACGAGATGCTCCCAACTTCATATTCAGGGAATAATTTGGGAGCAGCAGACCGAAACGGACCAGTCCACGGCATGCAAACAGAAAACATTCTTGTTGCTGTCTTTCCAGACTTCTGAATTAGCAAACATGGGGTAGCATTTCCAAAGCAGCTAGTTCATCAAGCAGGAAGAGATTGCACCACGTGCATCCATGCATTAACAAAGACCACTACACATACAGATGTGTGAGAAAAGGCAGCCTGTTAGGACAGCAGTGTTGCTGCACAGAAAGCAGATCAACACAGGCATGCAGAGACCAGCCTGCACAGCATATTACGGCATGCTGTAGTTTTCCCACAAAATGAATGAACCTTTTTGTCCTGGATATGGAACCCACAAAATACCTCAGGGTCTTTGGAAAAAAAAAAAAAAAAAAAAAAATCTTCCCGCAACTGAGCAAGAACAAATACTTCAGTGACCAAGACTCCAAAGATAACTTACCCTCTTCAAAGGTTTTACTCTTCAGTGATTTATCTAGACTAAATTAGACTTCAGTACACTGTGCTGTGCAGCTTTTGAACTCTGAACCTTTACTTGTACATATAAATAACAACTGTCAATTGACACGCAACATTTTATGATTGATAGGCATTTTCATTTCTTACCTTTACTTCACGGCGCAACAAAATTTAGAACAGACACCTGCCATGAGGAGCAGAACTTACTCTTCTACTTCTTTTTTATTTTTATAAAATGAATTACAGGCTATAAAGCTTTAACACTCCCAGTCTTTCGTGGCTGCATAATCACACAGGCAAAGAACACTACTGAAGTGGAAAGCAGTCCTCTGAACATGGAAATCGGAGGACAAGGCCTACCTAGTACGAGACCTCACCATTCCAATGATTTCAACCTACCACCCACCAGTTAGTAAGTAACCCAGCCCCAAGTGTTACCTCAGGCAGTAGAAAATTCTGCTACGTGAAGACAAGTTACTGGTTTGCACTAACGAAGAATTAAATACTCCTTTTACCAAGACTGAGAATTAAAGTTTGTGTCTCTATGGAATAGACAAGAGAATTGCAAATTTCCACGCTTTTACTAAAAAGCGTGGAATTTTTTTTTACCCTCAAGCGTATAAGCAATGCTACGTGTATTGTAATAAAAGGCTGTCAAAGGAGATCTGTCTGGTCAGATGCCCTGCACTGGCACATGAAGGGGTCCCTGTTTTCCTAAAATGCATCCTACAAACCAGGCTTGATGTTTAAAGAAAGACAAATCCCCTCTTTCTCCCTCAAAAAAACAAAACAAAACAAACAAACAAAAAAAAACAAACAACCCAAAACTGTAAGGATTTACTGGAATACTATTATAATTATTTTTTTAAGTGAAATACCCTTTCTTTCTTTTAAAACTAAATCCAGACAGAATGTGAGTAAATATTCACAAGAGTGTTAAAACACCACTAATCATTCTACTCATCCAGTTAAAATAATGAAACTACTACTATATTACTGTGCAATTACCCTGACATTTGTGAAGGCACTCATATGACTTGATGGCTTTCACTTTCTCCAGCAGTACAAAACCTCTAAGTACGCCATTAAATGCTTATTTTACTTTCCAGAATGTATGCATTTGATGCAACTATAGAAACAAACACTGGAATCCGCCCTGTTTTCCAAGCCTTCATCCAGGCTCAAATGTAAAAGCCACAACACAAGCGCTGCAAAGGTGGGGAAAAAAAAAAAAAAAACAAAAACGCAAAACCAAAGTACTGTGCAATACCTGCAAGGCTTCCACAAAAATTAAGTTAGAAACTGGAAAGCTGGGGACGGAATACCGAGCCCGAGCCTCCACAGGGCACAGCCACGGGAGTATTTTTATTCTCCTTCCTCCTCCAGTGGAAGAAGCCTCCACCCAGGCACAATATAAACACACAGTACCGAAAACTTGGCCAAATTAGTGGAAACTGGCAAAAAAAAAAAAAAAAAGTTGTGCCTGACGCGGGGCTCACATGATTAGCTGCTTTCCTCGTCCCTCTCCCCTCCGCGTCTCCCCAGGCTTGGGGATGGGTTGATTTCAGCCAGACCGAAAATAAATCAGTGAGAAGGAAAAGTAAGGAGACAGATAAGACGAGGATGTCCCGGCACCGGCCGCGGCCGGGCAGGGGCGAGCCGGCCGAGGGGCCGCGGCGGCCGCTCGCCCGCCCCACCTTCGCCCTCT